>JAPMOQ010023138.1:274091-307969 GCA_026543055.1 Argiope trifasciata
GATTTTCAGCATATCAATATATTTAAATTTGTTTCTTAACAGGGATAAAAATCGTCCACCATCGCCTACGATTCGAATTTCGAGCTCAGAACCTTTCGACGACGAAACCTCGATCATGACCGGTAGACAAGATAATGCCCCTGTTGCTACTGTCAAAGCAGAAAGTATCCACAAAGATCTGCAGAACTTTCAGGTAGCTTATTGCAGATATGATAGAAGTTTTCTTTATGCATACTTGGCAAATATTGATGAAAAATTTATAATTATAGTTATTATTCAAATGTTCTTTCGCGTTTAAAGATGAAGTATTACTTGTTCTATAACCTGAAGGCACAGTATTTTGTGATTTTTTTAATGCAGGGAATATTGTTTTGAATATTTTAATATTAGAAAAAGTGTGTCTCCATTTTGTTATTAAATATTTTATAAAATAATGATAAATATAAAAAATGTATGTTTAAATATTATTACATACATTTATATAAATTATGTATAAATGTTATTACACATAATTTTCTTTTTAATATCTGAAAAAAATGGTGCTTAACTTTTCTAGATTGTATAATTAATTTGAATTATTCATTTTATTTAATCCATTTGTTTATTCTTTGTTTTCAGGGGCGAGATAATATTCTTCGGTCACAAGATATGAAGCCATCTAAGCGTTCTGTTACTTCTTCAAAGTCTTCCCGACCTCCGATGGAAATTTACAGCCCTAGAAGTATAAATGGTTCTATTTTTTCCTCCCTAAATAATTATTGAGTATATTTTATGGCCTGAATTTAATTGTATGTAGAATTAAATTACTTATTTAATTTTTTTTAGCATTTACTTGTACACATTTTTTTATATAAAATTTAACATTATAATTATGTAATAAAATTAGGTCTTTTAATAATGGATTTTTTTACTTACATTTTTTATTTCAGTTTTTGACACATTTTTGGTTTAAAGATTTCACTGTGCGTACAAATTGCTTTGTGTGCTTTCTTAATTTACAAAATAAATAAATAAATATAAAATATTTTTGTCAGACTGTATTTGCTATTGAGATTCATAGCTGGCTGTATTATTAATGGTTACTAATAGATTACAGAATTTCTGAAAAATGGATTACAACATACCAATACAGAAGTTGGTTGAATGTATATAGTTTTTGTTTATATCTGAATAGATGTATTAATTGACACATTGAGTGTTTAAAGTGCAAAATGTTAGTTACATTTTTAACAAGACTTTTAAAGACTGCGTCTGACGGGTGTATAAATAGAAAGTAAAATGAAGTAGTTGAATGTTTAACCTTTCATTATAGCTTACTGCATGTTAGTTGCATGGTAACTGGTTGTTTTTTTCGTCTTTTTTGTGGCTTTTACAATGTTTTGTGTATTTTAAAGGGAAATATATATTTATCTATGCATTATATTGCTCTGAGTTCATCTACAATGCATGTGAAGCATTGACTAATTTTTTGAAAAATTTACATTTTTTATTTATAGAAGCCATGGTACAACATCTAGAATTAGTACAAATTGTGGATATTATGTGGTACATCTGTAGCAAAACATTTTCATTCATAGAAAGTTAACTTATTCCAGAGTATAAGAAATTAGAATTCATAGAAGAATAAAAACATTTCTGGTGAAAACTTTATTTTCTTGCTTTAATTTAATCGATTCTGGTTTCTTCATTAGCTGCAACTTCTATATTTCATGCTGTGCAGTCATAATCAAAGTAATAATTGCAATTATAGTTTTGGAAAATTGATTTATTTCATTCTAATGTGAAACAAATGTGTTGTCTGCTATAATTCTTTCTACCCTCATTTCTTGTCAGAGATTATTTCAGTATATCAGTTCTAGCAGATTAAAAGTTTGCCCTGGCCTTTTAAATTATACATTTTAATGCCAAAATATATAGCTTTTGTAGTTACAAATTCCTTTATCACCCATGTATCTGTTATATTTTTCTGTTAAGAAAAACTATTCACATGTATATAAATCATTTTGTGGATATTCCCTTTATTTTTTGGGTAATTTTTTTTCTTCTCATTTGCAGATTTCTCAATGATTTTCTTTTTCTTGCTTATGTATTGGGATGTTCCAATTTTTTAAAAAATTGCATAAGTGATAATTTTTTTTTTCCTGCTGAAATAGAATTGTGAAAGGGGAGAACTATGAAGGAAAATTTATTGATGTACGATTTCAGTGATTTATAAACTATTCATTAAATTGGCAGTCTATTCATTACATTTTTTTTTGAAATATTGATTGATTTTAATTAATTTCATAGTCAATCCTATATAAAATAAACTTATGTTACATTGTAAAATGATATCTAGTATCTGTAATTCAAAGCAGCAACACGTGTCAATCAATAGTACTTTTATATTGTGTTTAGTAATTTCTTGAATAATTAAGAAGAATCTATTAAAGTTATAATCTAGAAATTTTTTCTCTCTGGTTAGAAGGCTTTTATGCTGCTTTTTTTATGTTTCTATATAAGGTTTTATTTCTAACATAAGTTTTTATAGCCTTCTTCTATTGTGTATGTATATTTTTAACTTTATATAGTAATCTAATATGATTGATGAGTTGCATGAACATGCTTATTTATAAATTCTTGTTCTTTTCAAACTAACCCACTAATTTAAATTACTTCTAATCTTTTATGTGTTCTTTGTGCTGTAGACAATCTTAAAAAATATTCAATGAAACTTGGGACTCCTGAAACAGTTATACCTGATACTCCCAATAATTTGCAGCATTCACATAGTTCCAAAGGTAATTCTTTTCTCTGTGATTTCAGATTTCTTCATCTTCCATTTTTTTTAATATTGCCAATTTTTGGATCTGTTACTAGAAAAAGAAAAAAAAAACTTTACTGGATAAATTTTGCCACGTTAGCCAATTTCTTATTTGATTCTACCAATTTTCTTTTAGAAAAGATTTATTGCATGATTTTATGTTGTATAGTTTGTTTTAGCTGATAGTTTTACTTCATAGCAAATATTTCTAGGTAGATTGAAATTGTATGTTGTAAATTTGTAGCTAATAACGTATACTGTTAAATGCTCTATAACTGTTAGATTTTGCAAAGCATTTCTTAGATTATTGTTGAAATCTTCTTTAATGTGCTCCTTGAATTGGGCACCACTATAGTAAACCAAAAAAGCAGACAAGCAGAAAAGTTCTAGCAAAACTGTTGATATGTTTTCTAATATGTTGTCATATTGAAATTAACGCCTGTTATTTTGGCTGTTTATCTTTTTTGACATCCTTAGCAATGTGAATGAGTGTATTAAAATAGATTTTCACCAAAATTTTTATTTTTTGACTTGTTTTCTTTTAGTTTTATTATAAAAAATTAATCTTTACTCAGTAATTTTTAAAGCAATTATTATGTATTCAAAAATTCAAGATTTGCAAAATTTTTACTTTAAATTCTTCATATGTTAGAAAAATAAGCTATATTATCAAAATGTACCATTTAGAAAAGTGCCTATCTTAATATGTATCAGTCCTTGGTGGAATTAAATATGAAAATATTAGTTCCAAGATCTGGAAATAAGCAGTAGTTATTAACTGCAAGACAAGGACTTATGCTTAAATGCATATATTTTCATCTAAAGAATTCTTGAGCTTAATTAACAACTTCATTTAGGCATATTTGCAGAGTAATGCTTACTATTACAGGTATATTGAAATATTTTTTTTGATGCTTGCTCTGTTTTTTAAAACTGTTCTGTATTTTAAATGCTATAAATTAATTTTATTTTTCTTATTTTTTATGAGAAGATTTCTTTTTAACTAATATAAAATTCTATGAAATAAAATGCGAGCAGTAATAATGTTCTAAGCATTAAAATTTGAGCAATATTCATTTTTCTTCTTTTACATTGTTACAGTTTGAAAGAAATTATTCCTTGGCATAGGAGAAGCACTAATTGAGCAAATGCATTTTAACTGCATGTATCATCGGTACTTTTGCTTTTTTGATATGCTTAATGAGTTTTAATTAGAAATATATAAATAGTAATAAATTTGAGAATTATTTATCTTTAGGAAGTTTTTATACTTTTTCATTAATAATTTTTTTGAAAAAAGTTTCATGTTTAGCAATTTATGATTTTTTATGCACTTTTATTTTTTATTATGTATTATTAGAATTATAAATTATTCTTATTGCAATAATTATTCCAATTTGTTTTTCAAGAAATCGTTGGTGGTAAAAATGGCACCAAAGTGCATTTTGTGGAAGGACCTGTAACAAAGAAGAGTTCTCCTCCCCCTTCCAATACTATTCCTCTGGAATTAAAGAGTGCCTTAAAACGTTCAAAAAGTTTCACTGCCGATGAATCTCCTCGTGGCATAGAAAATATAGGCTTTGAAAAAGATGCATTTCCTTTGGAGTATCAAGGTTTAATACGGAGAGCTGTTTTAGGTATGCATTTTGCTGTAGCAGTATTTTTCCAGTTATAATTATGGTTAGAATAGAATTGGAATTCTGATATTATTATTATTATTTTTTCTTTCCTCAAATCTAAAATTTATGAATTAGTGAAATGTAATTTTGATAGTTCTAAAAATTTTGTTTCGACTTAAGCAAGTTACTTATTGAATATTTGAATGCAAGTTGCATTTAGCAGTCTTCTTATGAATGTTAAGAAACTTAAAGGATTAAATAATCCCTAATGACTAATAATGAAGATAAATTGTATGTTTTATAATACTTAATTTTTAGCTTAGATTTTTTTTTCATTTTATATTAAAAATTTAAGTTTTTTGGAAATAAGTTTTGAAAATATCAAAGTTGAAATAGAATTTTTATTCCATCTTTGAATGTAAATAAATATTTATTCAATGAACAGGTTAGTTTAGCTGTCATCTTATCGCCTTTCCTAAATTTAAGTGGAAGATAGATATTACATTCTATTTTACACTGATATAAAAAATGCCTTGTACTGTTTCATATGTTTTTTTTTTCTTTTTCAAAGATGTCTTATGAAATTATTTTGAAATCTTGATATTTTTATACAAACTTACAATAGTTATAATTATTTGATATTATGAGAATAAAAATGAGTTTAACTTGAAAGAATAAGTCATATTTTATCAGTTCAAGGATTGTATATAATTAATATTTCTTCCAAGTATTAAATACTGCCTCGGTATTTATGTCATTATTTTGTATTTCAATCTTTAGCAATTCAGTATGTATTGTATTGCATGCTTATTAATTTTATAAATTAATGTTGGTATTATATTTTGTATGATTGAAAATTGTAAATCCAGTATCATATAATGTTAAAAAATATCTGAAAGTCATGTAGAAAGTATTCTAAATAAAGAAAATTTGATAGTATGTCTGTACTTATGAGAAATGACAGACAATTCAGTTTTGATAATAAAAGAAGAGTGACACTATTAGCAGACCCAGGATAAATATAAAGATCATATTTACTTTAAATATGCAATGCAATGTTTGTAAGTGTAATTTATTTTTAGATTTTAGATCAAAAATGTTTTTAAAGAGGCATAGAAAGTTATAATAGCTGCTTACTGAGTTTGAATGTTTGTGTAATAGACCTATGAGAATGTGAATTTATATTTCATGGTATTGTAGAAAGACTTGTCAGAGATGTACTTACTGTACATGGTTCTTGGTAGCATTGGTAATAGTAAGATACTGTCGGAGGACTGGGATTTGGTCACACTCCAACCACTACTACCACTGAAAGCTACGATATTACTATACTGCTATAGCATATCATGCTGCTTATGCAACTGAAATTTGAGCTTCTGTTTGTACCAGAGTGATTCAGTGAATGGTAACGAACCAATTAATAGAGGAACATATCTGATACAGATCTATATTGCATTCTTGTCTATAACCTTAATCAAATTTATAACCTTAGTAGATAGCTATTTTTGTCTGCATTAGTGTCCATCAGTGGCTATTAGTTGTTTTTAGGCAGGTCAATTGAGTATTTGAAACCAAATTGTCTATAGATTAGAGGGGGGGGGGTTCTATCATAAATTATTGTGAGAGCATGTACTTTGACCATAAATTTACACAGCAGTTTGCTGATTGAACTAGTTATATCATTTTTCTTTTTATCTATTCCATGGGACATTTTCTATATAGATAATGCTTGTCCCCAAGTAGTTTTTGTCTCCCAGTTTGATCTACTAATTTTCTTTGTGCTGCTTTGGTCTGGAAAACCTCGTAATCTCTCTTTGATTGAACATATCTTAGACATTATTATATGATAAAGTCTGCATCAGCCACAGCCAGCATTGACTGTTGCTAATTTGATCAGAAAATACATAAAAGTGTATTCTACAAAATGATATATTAAATTTGTTAAAAAAAGTTCATTAGTGTTTGAATGTTAGCAATCAAAATTTCTGTTTCTAAATAATGATTGATGTACCAGAAATGATTTCTTCTCCATACTTTAACCTATAACCTTGAAATCTTATGCATATAAATGTTGAAACAAATGTTTTACATAAATATAATTTCTGTGTACTTAAGTATTGAGATTTTATTTTTTATCAGTACATAAAATTTGGATATTATTGCTCTGTAGTTATGATGCATACCCGTAGTATTTCATGTTTGTGATTTTTTTTTTGTAATAGATTAAAAATTCTAAGAGTACAAATTTTATGGAAAGTACTTGTAAAATTACACGGTGTACCTTTGTCTTTACCTAAATAGTACTCAGTATGATTCCAATGCACTGATCTAAAAACTTTTATTATATTTACGCAAGGTTTGAGATTATTAATTGCTATTCTATGTAATTCTATTATAATTATGATGTTAATTTAGTTACGTTTTTTGATTTTAAGAATTATATGATGTTGCTGGTATTTTCTTAATCTGAATTATTTTTGATTTTATACATGACTTATGTTCATAATACTTAGCAATATTATGGAATATCTTAATCACTATATATATTTAAATTTTTTCAACGCTTTGATTTTACAGTCTTTTTTTAAAAATTGAAACTCATTGACTTTATGATTTTGTTACATTAATTTTTTTTAGACCCCAATTCATTGTCCTGTCAAAAATTGATGGAATTGGTTCGTTTGATCTGCTGCAAAGCTGTTGAAGGCGTTCAGTATGCTGCCCCTGCTGCTCAGCTTTGTTTTTCCATCATAGAAGTTAGTATATTTCTTTCTTCTCATTAATTCAGCTATAATTGATTTATAGTCTAATGTTTAGTTTCAAGATTAATTTGGTCTCCCTTTCTATGCATATTTCTCAGAAATCAATGTATTTTGTATTTTTTTTAAATCAATGAATAATTTTTAAGTTTTAGATTTTATAAGGCCTTTTCCATTATATTTTGAAATTTCATAAGCTTCTTATTTTCTTTCTGTTTTTTTGTTTAGTAAATATTCTCTTTATTTTGCTGATAGCTCTAATTATATTTATGCACAACTCTATAACTAGTTTTTTACATTTTTGTTATAATTTAACTGAGCTTTTGATCTCCTAAATATATCCTTAGTTATGCCTGAATTTCATTATTGTTTAATAAATGCCCTTTTAAAATTCTTGTCAGCTGTTATGTATATATATATATATATATATATAAAATGAAATGTTTTTATTTTGTGTCTTGTTAAGCTGACTGGAAATGTGTGAGGTGAGACTGTTTAATTAGTATTTTATGTGTAAGTATTTTAAATGTTTTTCTGTTAGATTGATGACTTTTTTTTGCATGAACATTGATATGAAATACCATTTAACCTTGTGGATACTAAAATGAAATGCCTTAAATGCAACAATTGTATGTGTTATCCATACATAATTTAAGGTACTATACTTAACTCATTTTCTGAATGAAAAGTATCTAAATTTTAAGTGCCATAAGATAAGAATGTTTAGTTCACTTATTTTTATAATTGAAAATTTTTTATCTTTCAATATTAAGCATGAAAGCTGTAGAATGTTTAGTGAATTTGAGTCACTTGAGTTTATTTTGATTTTGAAATATTAATTTAAGTTGTATTATCAAGTTTAGTACATATAATCTTTGTTGAAAGAAAAGTATTATTTATCTATGTATTTGATAAATATTTTACTGAAATATTTGTATTATCACTCTTAAGTTTAGATAGATCACTCTGCATAATATATTTGCATTAAAATAGACTTGATATGAAAAATTGAAAATTATAGTGGAATGTTTCTATATACTAAGTTGATGGGGAACCATCTTTAGAATAAATATTTAAAGATTTTTTAATGTCGTCTTACTTTCAATAGTTGCCTTGATTAATTTAAAGGTCCAATTTCTTTATTATATGTTCCCCAACTGAAAACATTAATACATGTATTATTGATAAAAAGTTTTAATGTAATGAGGGCCAAGAGTATAATTTTTTGTGTTACAAACCAATATGTTTCTTTTTTAATTTTTCAAATTGAATATTTGAAATAAAAGTAACTGAAAATGTTAAATATGAATTCTATTAACATAAATTTTTTTATGTATTAAAAATGGTTTTTTAGTTATTTCTGTTAATTATTAGTTTTTAAATTATTTTTATTTGATCATGCATTTTGTTAATTGACTTGTGCAATTTAAATTGAGTACAAATGCAAGTTTCTTTGAAATACCTAAATTGCTGTTGTGCAAAATCAAAACAAAATATTGACGAGTTTTATTTTTAATTTACGAAATATCTTGGATAGAGATTAGAAACTATACAATATAATGTAATCAATGAACATGACATTTTAAAGAGGCATATCTTTGACTTCTACTAATAGTGCTCTGTTATTTCAGAAAGAACATGACCATACATTCTTAGAAAGCCTCCAAAACTGTTGCAGGGAATGGTATAATGAACGTGACAAACTGCTCCGGGCCCCCTTCTTAACATCCGTGGGGACCACCGCTGCCGGAATGCGGCGCTGGACTGCTTACGTGTCTTTCATCACCGAACTCTATCTTCATGTTAAAAACCAGCATTGCCAAATGATTCAGCCCACTCAGAGTGGAAACCTCACTGGCCAGCTACTGGGGCCACACCCTAATTCACCCATGGCCCACTTGGCCCTGACTCTGCAGACATTGCTCTATGAGTGTGCGAATATCATCTTAAAACCGCCATCATTGAACTGTGAGGGAGAGGTAAGGTTTTTGTAAAAATCAATTAAATTTGTTGTGCTGCATTCTTGTAATGTATGTAATGTGTTAAAACTTTTCCTTCCTGCATTATTTATTTCTTATGAAAGAAAAATTTAAATTTGTTAAATACTTCAGATCTATTAATGTTTTTCTGCAAACCTAGTGCAGTTAAATGTATTCATTATCATTCATCTCCAATGAAGTTAAATTTTCTTTCATAAGAAATAAATAATAGCTTCATTCGAGATAAATTTAACTGCAATAGATGTGCAGAAAAGCATTAATTTAATAAATAGATTTGAAAAATTAAAATTTTATTAACTAACAAAAACAAAATTTATTAAAATTAAACAAAATTTTAATTATTAAACAAAATTTTAAATAACAAGGCTATAGCTGATTTAGAGAAGACATTATTTTATATTTGGTTCAATAAATTAATCTGTAATGATGAATCTATTATGATGATTGACAAATGTATTGTAATTATTATTTGGTAACTGAAAAAAAATATTGGATTTAACATGAACTGTGTCTTGATATCAAAAATGTGAAATAATTATTGATGTTTTTAAGGCATTTCATCTTGCAATGAATGAATGATGATTATTTTTTTCTTTCATCTTAATAGTCAAAGGCAAACATTGTCTTTTAAGGGTTTATACATGTTTTTTTTTTTAATTTAACAAAATTTTTAAATAATTTATCCTTAATAATAGTCTGTCCTTTAAGTAGTTGGGGCTTAAATTTCTGTTTCCAAATTATTCTTCAAAACCTTAAATTCATATATATTCAAATATTTTCTAGAAACTATGTCAGATATTTGTTGCTAATTAATTTAACTATTACATGAAAGAATAGTTATATGTGAATTTGATATATTTTAGAAAAAGTTTTATAGTTTTTAACAAATTGTGATTCAGACATAGCTATGCAGTGGGGTTCCATTAATTTGAATTAAAAAAAAATTCTTATCCTGTTGACTTAAATAAAATTTCTAGCTTCACAAATCTCAATTTAAATAGCAACTGAAATCTAAATGGATTTTTATATGCTTTTGCATATTATTAAGAGGTCAGTTTTATTTATTTGTAATTCATAATATTGCAATAACTTGTATGCTTCTTTAAAATTTAGATTTTTTTTTGATAATTTAAATGAAATATACTAATTTTTGATTTGGTGAATGAAAAATTTGTAACATTTTTTTAGTCAAATTATTAATTAATTAGCGTTGATTATTTTTAGTTCAAAATTATTTAAAATATCTTTTTATATTTGTCCTATTCATTTACATAGATCTATACTATTTATAGGCTTTTGATGTCATTCATTTGTAATAAATTTCATTAATATCAGTTCTATCTTTGCATTATCCCAATGTATATGATTGGCATAAATGAGTGGCAAGTAGTATTTAAAAGAGTTTTATTATTATTTTATCATAAGTGTATGTAATATTTTGGATATGAAGTCACTGAGTCTGTTAGCAATATTGAGTATTATCCTATGAAAAAATATTTTATTGAAATATTTATACAGATGTTTATGGAAAAAAAATTCCTATAATGTGATGTGTGATGGCACGACAGAATATTTATTAATTATGCACTCTTCAATTTTCTTTTTTTCCAGATTGCAATCCTCCGCAAGATGTTGAGCTCTGTCGGCAAGCAGCTTGAAGCTGACTGCTCCCAACGGATGGAGCAACTGGTGATAAACTTGCGTGATGCATTCATTTATCCGTCCATAAATGCACAAATACGTAAAACCCTCCTCGAATTAATCGAGCTTCATGCGAGCGGCTGGCAGCTGGATCTGCCGCAGACATTGTATTATTTTCCCTACACAAGGCTTTAATCCCACCTCTCGGCAAGAGTTAATGTTTTTTTTTTTGTTCCTTACATTTTTAGTTGCTCTTGCTCTGAATTTTTTTTGTGTCATAAGTTGTTAAAAAAGTGTCCTTCTTGTTATGAAGGTGAAATTCTTGACATTTTTGAAAAGTTGTTGGTTTTTAGAATTCTTTGAGGAGTGCTAAATATTATAGTCTAGAGTAATTTTGAACGTGGGAATTTACCAGTTCGGAAGGATGTACTTTTATTGCATTTAAAAATTGATCAAATTTGTTGTTATTCAATTGTTAAAAATGCACAGTGTAGCATTTTGTAGCTAGTTCGTTATTATATAAAACTGGTATAAAAGTACTGCAACAATTCTACATATTTATTTAAAAGGAAAAACACATATTCATAAAATAACTTGCTTAGGTCTGTACTAACTTTTTGAAAAAGAGATTAACATTTTTTCATAGTTTTTTTTGTACTTTAGAGCAAAGCAACATTAATCTGAGTATCTGTACAATCAGTACTAGTGTAAATATTTAGACGGGTACTTACAGTATATTCTAATTAATGTGAAAAATTCTTTTCTTTGTATTTTTGTTTGCAGATTTCTTTTTTTGAGTTTAATAGCATAGCATCATATTTTTTGAAATAGAAATTTGATGATATGCAAAAACTATACATGTGTGGTTTTAGTTTGTGACACTTGAATTATTTTATTTTGTTTCCTGCAAAATACAAATTTATTTTCAAGGTGCCTACATTGAAGAGAACCCTTATCATGCAAGTTTCCTGCATTTTTGCTAAATTTTTTTTCCCACTAGAAAATTGCTGCATAATAATTTTGACAATAATTTATAAATAGGAATACAAAAGATCTGAAATTTAAATTATGGAGATATTTTTTCTTTTTTTTTTCTGTATAATATGGACGGAATTATTTGACATTCTTTCCTTTTATTTTTTGAAGATATGGAATTTAGAGCAACATATACTTTTCAAGTTTTCTACATTCTTCCCTTTATAAATTATTATTAACTAACATACTTCTGAGATTATAATACTCAGTGTTTATGCCAAATAATTGTTGCAATAATCATAATAATACAATTACTCAATTTTTATAGTGTAACTCAACTTTTTTTTTCTTCATATTTTGAATTCAGTTTGTCAGCAAATATTTAATAACAGAAATATATATTCATTGCAGTAAAAGAATTTTTAGTTTTATTAATAGATTTCAGTTTATGTATTGTAATAGTTGCTAATCTTTAATATGCTCCCTGAATCAAATTTTCAAAGGTATGTTTTTACATTAATCAAAAATAAATTTGACCTATTTTATGAAAACTAGTAACAATTTGTATATTTTTGCTTTACTTTAACAAATTAAAAAACAACATTGCAACTCTCATGTGTTGTCTAAAAATCTGTTTAACTTATATTTTGAGATTAGTGTATTTAATGTTTCATAAACTTACTGTGATACTTTGTTTCTAGTTAATGAGCTAAATTTTTTTTTGCTGTTATTTTAGTTTTTAACTTTCTAGTGTTAAATGGTATGTAGATGTTAATTTAACTGTATATTTTGAAAACTATCATGTTTCATTTGCTTTATTTTTTGCCAACCGTGTTAATAACTTGAGATTTGTAAAAATCTTTCCTGCTGCATTGCCTGAAATGACAGCTGTAGGATGTGTGCCAATATCCAGTGTTTTTGTATTAAACAGTAAACATATTTTGTATGAGCAATTCTTGAATTAATGTTACCCATAAGATTGCTAGTTTATAGTGCAATAAATTTTTACCATAATGGAAAATTTCGCTGCATTTTCTAGTCTTCAAAATTGTACAATAAATATTTACTGGAAAATAAAATGTTGTTTTATTTACTCATTATATGGTGTTTTTTTCATTATTGCAGTTGGCTATTTATTTGAGTTAAATTTCAAGGTGTGGAGAAGATTCTAATGCACATAAATGTTTATAGGTCTATAATACTGAGTTAAAAGTAGAATATAAATGTTTATTTTATACTTTAGAAAATACAACAAAAAGGACAAATGAAGGATGGGATACCATAGGCATTAATCCATGCTATTTTGCAGTTCTTTTGCCTTATATTTTATACATCTATTTGATAATTCAAAATCTAAAAGTTGTGTATTTTGGACGCCAAGCTGAAAATACCTGCTGGCCAAATTGCTACGAACTTTACTAGTGAACTAATTGCTATTCAAGAGGTTCTAACCCATTGTCTCTATTTTTCTCCCTTTGACGAATCGATTGAAGAAATTGTAATTTTCTGACTCTAAATCAGCTCTAGAAGCTATACGAAACGGTGATTGAGCACTGATGGTAGAAATTAATACCCTTCTTCACTCTCTAAATATACCATACATTCTCCAGTGGATTCCTGCTCATGTAGGTATCGAGGGAAACGAATGTGCAGATGCCCTTGCAAAGGAAGCACGTGATGAAGAACAGCCCCGAACAGTCCCTGTACAGATGCAAATGCTGTTGCCAGGCGTAGGATATACAATCAACATTTTGGCAAGGCAGCAATCCTGACCTAGACTGCCCAAGAGATCTCTCTCCTACAATAGCTCGGTTACGTACTGGACATTTCAAGGGCATGAGGATATCACCAACTGGTATTAAACCTTTCCCGTAAAATGACAAGTATAGCTCGTCATTGATTTTTCATGCCATGTAGCACAATGTCGAGCTATACTCTTCATCGTGCTAAATGGCATGACGAGTTATACACGTCAGGCGACTAAAGTTACTGATAAATATAATAATAAATTGGATTGAATAAAAGTTATGTAGATCAAGAAGATCAAAGTGATTCTGAAAAATCAGAAAATAAGCATATATTTAGCTGATACTGATATTGAAGCTAATGATAGTAAAATATTACTAAGAAGACGAAAACGCGCATAGTGAATAATAAGTGAATTTTGTGAACACTGGAGTCGTAGACACATTATGTGCCTAACATTATTTTTTTAAATAATATCGGAGTGCCTAGAGTAAACGCGAAAACTAGGGGCTAATCCGAAATCACGAGAGATTTTTGAAGAAATGTTGAATGCAAACTTACAAATTACATTTACATTCATACCAATAATATAATTTTAATTAATAATTATAAATTAGAATTATGAAATAAACTAAGGCTTCTTAAATAAAAAGTAAATAGCTGATTCACACATATTTTTTCTTTCTTAAATCTTACCGAAAGGGATGAAATCTTATCCCAATTGCAAACACTGTCCACAATCTCAACTGACTCCAGAACATGTTTTTAACTGTCCAGCCAGTACACGTCTCCTCTTCCTCCTTGGAGCACCACCCATTGAGATCCTCCACGGCCATCGGGCACCAGAACTGGCACTTTATTTGCACGACAACAACAATGACATGCATTTTAGAGATTAACAGGGTTACCCCCTCCCCCAGGAATTTTTAAAAAGGGAATTGGCAAGTTGCAAAAATATAGGGAGTTTTTAAACTCCATAGATATTTTTTAATTAAAAAAAATACCTATAAACATTGCAAGAATAAAAAATCCTTGCCATATCACCAAAAATGGAACATCTGTGTAATCACCTGTTTTTTGTCCATTTCTCTTTTTTCTCTATAGATCAGCCCAATTTCTATTTCAGCTACAGTTTTCTTACCATGAGATTCTGCATTGCATCTGATGAGCCAAAAATGCACCATAATTCCTATAAAATTGTCGTACATTATTTGCTATGTATTAATTTCATATTTTCAACGATTTTTTGTGTGAAATCTTTAAAAAATTTGTAGTATTTCTTGAGGGAGTTTCAAACTGCATTTCTTAATAATACTAAATGGATCTTGTGGTAATCAACCAATAGAGGCTTCACAACATATTGGAATTAATTATTTTTAAAGTATACTACTTCTCAAGAATTGTTAGAAAATTTTAAAGAAGTTATATCAGGTTTGAACATGCAATTACTTTTACAAATTAATATAAGTGGATTAAATATAAATTTAATTTTTTTAAAAACAGTTCGAAGAAATTACGTGCAAAAATGGCTGTAAAAATTTGGATTTAGCTGCTTCGGGAGTCAACAGAATCCATTGAATACTATGTGAACTGATCGAAGATAGGAGTAAATTCAACACATGCAAAGATCATTATTAGAATATTACAATTTTTTTTTTTAATTATAGGTGGATATGATATTTTTTTCGCTTAAGATTTGAGCCTCAAAATGTGAAGGCAACAAACTGTTGAAGCCTCAAAATGCGAAGACAATAAATTGGTGATTTATCCCTTTTTTTATTTTATTGAGTCGGCTTTCACAGTATAGCTTTTAAAATATCTATCGTCTGCAAATATATTTTTATTTCGGTTTCTGCTTTTACTTCATCTTGTATACACCCCGCCACCACTGAACGTAGCAGCATCAACAGGATTTGTTGTAGTCGACTGCTGGAATAAGTATTGTCCAACCTTACATGGACCGATCAGCCAAACTAACATTCCTTTCGGGGTAGTCAATAGCGGTCTTTCTCCCCATCTGCACACTCTCAAACAGTTGGAATGAAACTGTCCATCTTTAGCAACTTATCCTTCAGGGTTTTGAGATGACCTGGTACCATCAATACTGGACTTAAATCGTTATTTACAATCTTCAGGTTTTTCCTTCACACTGAGACCTCAATACATTCCATTAAATAGAGATAAACCGTACCCATTTCTCCACAAATGCATTTATTTTCCTGCGTTCTTCCAAATCTTTGGAAATATGCAGGAAATCTCCCATGTCCAGGTATTATTTGGATTATAAGTGGATGGTATCTTCTTATTTTTATTTCCAGATTAAAAATAAAGTCGAAAGTTACACTTCCTTTTTTGGACATATATCATCTGTTAAACCATTGTAGTTTTATTTCTTCTCTCAATTCCCCTTTCATGTAGGCTTTCATTGTATAACTTTTGAATCATCTATCGTCCGCGGTTGTTCTATTTCCCTTGGAAATCCACGTGGTTATTACCCAATTCTAGCAACGTTTTTTAAAACTAAACCAAAAAATTAAAAATAGTATTTGTTTAATCAATAAAGATTGTTTAATAAGTGATAATTTCAACTAATTAAAATAGGTTATTAGAAAATAATGCACACATTTGGTAATTTATCGCTGACTAAAGTTACAACTTAATTTCTAAATTATATATATATATATATATATATATATACACACTGAAGTGACAAAAGTCATGGGATGACTGTTAATATCGTGTCGGTCCTCCTTTTGCCCAGCGAAATGCAACAACTCGACGTGTCATGGAGTCCACAAGTCGTTGGAAGTCCTCTGCAGGAATATTGAGCCATGCTGTCTGTATAGACGCCCATAATTGTGAAAGTGTGGATGGTGCAGGAGTTTGGGCACGAACGGACTTTTCGATGATGTCCCATAAATGCTCGATGGGATTCATATCGGGCGATCTAGGTGGCCAGATCATGCACTGGAATTGTCCGGAATGTTCTTCAAACCAATCACGAACAGTTCTGGCCCGGTGACATGGCACATTGTCATCCATAAAAATCCCATCGTTGTGTGGGTACGTGAAGTCCATGAATGGCTGCAAGTGATCTGCAAGCAGCTGAACATAACCATTTCCAGTCAATGATCGGTTCAGTTGCACCAAATGACCGAGTCCATGCCATGTAAAAACAGCCCACACCATTATGCAGCCACCACCAGCTTGAACAGTGCCTTGCTGGCAGTTTGGGTCCATGGCTTCGTGGGGTCTGCGCCACACTCGAACTGTACCATCAGCTCGTAACAACTGAAATCGTGACTCATCTGACCACGCCACGGTTTTCCACTGGTCTAGGGACCAGTCGATATGCTCACGAGCCCAGGAGAGTCGCTGCAGGTGATGTCGTGCTGTCAGTAAAGGCACTCGAGTCGGTCTTCTGCTGTCATAGCCCAAGGAAGAAAAATTTTGCCGCACAGTCCTATCGGACACGTCCCTCGTACGTCCCACATTGATTCCTGCAGTTATTTGACGAAGTGTTGCGTGTCTATTAACATTGGCCATTCTACACAGACGTCGGCGGTCTCGGTCGTTAAGTGCAGGTGGTCGCCCACTGCGCTGTCCATGATGGGATGTGATGCCTGAAATTTCATACTCTCGGCACACTCTTCATACTGTGGATCTCGGAATGTTGAATTCACTAACGATATCCGCAATGGAATGACCCATGCGTCTAGCTCCAACTAACATTCCACGTTCAAAGTCTGTTAATTCTCGTCGTGCCGCCATAAATCACGAAAAACCTGTTCACATGAATAACTTGAACACAAATAAAAGCTCTGGGAAACGAACTGCTCATTTATACTTTTTCGCTGCGATACTACTGCCATCTGTATATTTGCATATTGCAACCCCATGACTTTTGTCACTTCAGTGTATATATATGCTATTCCTAAATAATAAATTATTTACCAATAAATTCTTAAATATATTAATTTATATAGAATTTTTATAAAAGTAATATTTTTGTAAAGACACACCTGCTATTTTCTCAGATCATAAAACAGTTTTATAATGAATTAATCTTAGAACAAGAGTCAAATCCTTTAATATTTTCCCACTTGAGACTGAATGAAACGATATTTCCCCACTAGATGAAAGAGAAAAAAAAGCATTTAAAAAAATCAAAACTGTTATTAAACGCGAATGAAGTTTTTTGAAAATACTATAAATATTAAGATTTAATTTCGTGGGGAAAAATTACACTCCGCGAGAATAATAGCTATGATGTCATAGTTCCCCTTACACCTTTTAAAAACGCATCTGCTGTCAAGAAAAGCACACGTAATAAATAATAATGCAATGCTGGTAAAAGCAGGTCAGCCTTTTAAAAACGCCTGTGCTGCATAATAATAATGCAATACTGGTAAAACATTTAAAAAAATACATTCGATATGTTGCTGAATATTGCCATCTATGATATATTCATTGCCTACGCGATTTAGAGCTTCAATTATTTGTCGCCTTCAATAATTCAAAGCCTCTTAACGAAAACAGAATCATGTTCTCATATATATTAAACACAAACGAATTGAGCTATGTCCATTATTATGCTACAATATTCGGTTCTATAGAGGTTGGAAAACAATGTTTTTTTCATGAACGTAACTGCAAAGAAGATATTATTTTATAACTCTCAGGGAATCATTTTAAGGATATTTTAAAAATATTCTCCAGCTAATAAAAATGGATGAATGAGTGCTCAACATTAAGCCATTAAGTAATAAATAACAGGTGCTGATTAAGTTCTTTTTCTTAGTGCTATATAACTCACTGAATGGCAAGAAATGATACTAATTTTCTTGGATCTTTTATTTATTTGCAAAAGATAAGAGCCGGTAAAGGGCAAAAACTAATTAAACATTCCAATTCTTAATATGTCTTTCAATCTAATTTTTAATCGTCTGATTTGAAAATAAACTTAACATTTAACTAACAGCGATGTTATAATGGAAATGAAAGCTTTTTCTTCTTGAAAAGTAGAGGATCGCGGCGGCCTGGTGGTAAGATCTCGGCTTTGGAACTAGAGGGTTACAGGTTCAAGACCTGATTCCACCGAAGAACCGCCGTGTAAGCGGGTCTGGTGTACATTAAATCTGTCAGGCCAAATGTCCTCCCACTGGTGCGGTGTGGAGAGGAGGGTGCCAGCTCAGATGTCGTCCTCCTCATCTGACCGCTGTTCAAAAGGGCGAGGTTCTTCCCAAAATAACCCTAGTGTTGCTTCAAAACAATACGCTAAACTAAATTGATGTGTTTCAGTTCCCTATTTGGATTTCTTAAGTCCAAATGAAGAGGTTAAAGTCCAATAAAGTGAAGTTTAGTTTAGTTATATCAACGTCTCGTTTTAAAACCAATTCTTGGATTTATTTGAACGGATCTCGTAATTTCGAACTTCTGTCAGATGACGAGGACGACACCTTCTCTGGCTGGCACCACTTCTCTCCAAACTTACACAAAACACCTGCGGAAGGACGTTTGGCTCCGACAGGTTTAACGTGCACCATATATAACTAAACTAAACCGAACCAAACTTCCTGAAAAGTAGATCTATAAATACAAGTAAATTTTATATGCGGTCCCTAAAAAAGTGGACCTTTGCTTATCAGTTGTATAAATTTTACAATTTTTGTGAATATTTCGAAAACTTTTTGAAATATGGGCAGGAATTTAAATTTTAGCATTTTAACATGTCAGCTTTAAACCCCACGCAAAAATTCTACTATGTTACAATTCTCGTTTTGCTCCACATTTATCTTTAAAAATTCATGAAAATGTTGCATTTGAGTTATTTATTCATTTATTTCATGACTTTAATGAAATTTTATAATTTACTTTAGGTGAGTGAATTTTTTTTTGAAACATTTTGAATTGTTCCCTAGATATAGCCAAAAATTCATTTTCCGAGTTAAAAAAATTTAGAAATTGCTAAAAAAAATGGCTTCTAGTGCTGTTATTCAGGTTACACGGACTCGAAAAGTTAGCAAATCTTGGCAGAAGAATTTGTTGTCGAGTTAGCACAATGAGGACAGCAGTATCCTTAAAAAGTCATATTTATTGAAGTAAAAGTTCATGAGCTCGTTCTTGGTGCAAATAAATAATAGTTTGAATTTTAAATAAAGTTAACTTTGGAGAACAACCTTTAAAACAGATTCGAAACCCAATGTTTCAATATATAAACTTGGTAAATCATCTTAAATGGGCTGTACAGCAGGTCAATCACATAGTCTGATATCTCTTCACTGCTCTCTCTTATAGATCTTTAACGTACACGTATTTATACCATTCGAGTTCACCAAATGTGCAGGGTAAACACTGCCAAAGACACATAACCTAACTATTGAAAGGTTCGAATCCTGTTTATGGGTTGTTTTTTGAGATGAGGGGTTGGAAGGGGAAAAATAACACGAGGACTGAAATCGAAAGGTACAGATCAAATATCTTCTGTATGGATCTGACAAATGTCTAACAGAAATAGTAGCCAATTATCCCGGTTAATCAATTTCTTTGTTTCAATAAACCTATTCCTTCTAGATATTATCATCAACACCAAATTAGTGAAGAAATAAATAGTATAAATAAACAGAAATAAATAGTATAGTAAATAAATAAATAGTAAATAAAAAATTACTGAAATGTTTCTTTTTTTGTTGTTGTTGATGTCTGTATCTTATTTCGAACATTGTCTTCTTATTTCTAAATTGATCTAGAAACACCCTGTATTAAAATGAATCATCTTTAAGGTATCCGACTACGTTTGAAGATTTTTTTTTGAAAAATTGGATTTTTAAAAACATTTTTAAAGCTATGATTTTAAGATGTATTGCCGATTATAATAAAAAATACTATGAATACAAAAAAAAAATATTTGAAAATGTAATACATTTTGAGAAATAGGAAAATTTGTAACAGTTTTTAATGAAATTGAACCAAAACGATTCACACTCTACACAAAATGGTAATTTAGCAATCCTATTTTCCTTTGTGTACAAGTTATAGAAGAGAATGATGAATGAAATGAACCACAATCTAAGAAAAAGTTTGAGATGCGAAGAAGTTGCGGGGGAAAATATAAGTATATAGGCATTTTTACCATAAATTTGCCCCTTAATTTTTCTAAAAACACCTCTAAATGAAAAAGTATTTTCCCAACTATAAAACTTTTGGTTCATTTCATTGCCCGTATCATTTAAAATACACGCTGAAATTTTTGAATACCTCAATTAGTTTTTGAGATATCATGTTAACGGTGGAAATTTTTATGAAAATGTTTGGAGAAAGTTGAGGACAAATTTTCGCTGAAAAATATGTTTTGCTTAAAATTTCTCTGGAATGTTAGACCAGGCCTTCCTTTTTTTTTTAGCAAAGATAAATTGTTTTGGAATGAGGAAAGTCTGATCTGTAAAAAATAACAATTAAAAAAATTCCAATAATGTCAATAACCGGTGTTTTTAACGTAGTCGGATACCTTAATGTAAGACATTTGATAGAATCATGGATATGAAAAAATGTATAAATAATCCAATCGGAATTAAACACGACTGATACTCCTGACAAATCAGTTGATTGCCAAAAGCCACTATTAAGGAATAACAAAATGAAGTTACTGCGATAGTTGAAAAATGGGTAAATGTTACATGTTTAATGCCATTATGATGTCATGGGATTTTATTAGGATGGTTCGTACATATAGTAACTGGAAGCATACGTAAGCATATTAACACAGATATAATGTCAGCCGTAATTTGAAGCGTAACACAACTGTATCGAGGTAATTATGGATATCAAGCCATAGACACGAGATTAAATTGAAATGACCCTCATCCAATATTACTAGCTAGTCACCAAACATGTCCAATAAAAAATCAGTAAGTGAATACCGCGAAACTTTAATGAACCGGTTTTGTTTACGTTATGTTCTAAATAACACTATATCGTGGAAATTGACTGCATTGAGATCTTTCGAATTCGTAAATAATAAGGATTGTAAGTAAATCATTTAGAGAAAATGATCTTATTGTCTGCCATAATATAAAGCTTCCTTTTATTTCTCTTGTGGGGAAACTGTAACTTTTCTCTTGCCTTTTTTTCTCTCAGGAACAGTAAACTATTCGTAAAAGATTAATAATCTAATATATAATATGTATTATAATTTTTTAAAAATTCAATTCCTGCTCAACAAAGAATTTTTTAAAATTTTAGTTATCTTTTACTGAATAATAATCAAAAAAATTATAAAGTATCAAAGAAATGATTGGTTTTCACAAGAATTGAACTCGTATTCTTCACCTTCATGTAACTACTGAAATCCTTGCATTTTACCAATTGAGCTGCTATTTGATGATTTCAGTTTTAATTACAAACTGCTAAAACTCTATTGTAAGGTACTAAAAATTTCTTAAATTAAATTAATTAATTAATATTTGAAAAAAATCTGTATTAACATTGCATCCTCCACTACAAGTTTAAAAAATGTATTTGAATTCGAGTGGATGAATAAAAAGTATTTTATTCATGATTGAAAATTTGAAGATTATATATAAAGAGAGAGAATTAATTTTAGCAATTGAAAAATGAATTTTTATTCGTTCGTATTTTATGCATTATCGTACTATTCATTCGATTTTCATCAAACTTGGCTGAGTTGGCACTTGCTTGAAGTTTATGTGCAGGGTACAACCATTATGTATAATATATAAAAATGAATGTTTGTTTAATTGTATTTTATGCGCTGCGGTGCCATTCATGCGATTGCGATCAAACTTGGCAATCTAGTTTGAACTTGCGTGCAGTTTATGGGCATGGTACAACTATGACATTTGGCAAACAAAAATGAATGTTTGTTTGATCGAATTTTATGCGCTGCTGTGCCATTCATACTATTGCGATCAAAGTTGGCAAACTTACAGTTAGCACTTGCGTGAAGTTTATGTGCATGGTACAACTATTAGGTATAATATATAAACATGAATGTTTGTTTGCTTTTATTTCATGCGATGTCATACTGTTCACCCGATGGGGATAAAACTTTACCACCTTATTGCTTTGAGCCTAGAAAATCTCTTTCCCACAAGGCCAATAAATAGCCAAAAAATTTATTTGTTTTTACTGAAGACGGAAGAACAAAAAATATTGTCTATCTTAAATAATACTTGAATAGCAAAGTTTAAAACAGATTAAATGTCATTTATATTTATTGTTATTCAATTTGAATGAATGTATTCAATGGCAACAATAAAACAATTCTTTCTATCATTCCTAATTAAACAAGGCAGGTACTTTAAATTCCAAACGATATTTCCAAGATTATTTTAACAGCGGCAGCAATGCTTTGGGTACCTAGTTGTTAAAAATAAACGCAATCCTCATTATTTATATACCAACTGGTCATCTAAGGCAACTAGTATTAAATAAAATATTCGTTGCATTTCTGCCATGAAAATAGTGTACTTTAAGAAAACAGATCACAAATCGATTTAATGGGGAGGAGTTAACCCATGAATTCAGTCTTCTTTCAAGACGTCATAAGCATGAGCACATTTCACTTCAAAAGAAATTCCAGCAGTTTAAATTATAAAATCAACATAATGCCAAAATGATTTTAAAATATCTATATAGATAAAAATGAATGTTTGTATGTTTCTTATGTCCTCCTA
Source organism: Argiope trifasciata (assembly GCA_026543055.1). Taxonomy (NCBI): domain Eukaryota; kingdom Metazoa; phylum Arthropoda; class Arachnida; order Araneae; family Araneidae; genus Argiope; species Argiope trifasciata. The sequence continues at coordinate 297,330 of JAPMOQ010023138.1, forward strand.
AACCGTTCATCCGATTGAGATGAAACTTATTAACCTATTGTTTACATCTATGGTATGGTTATAGGGATAGGACAACTATCTAAAGTAAAAAGAATCTAAACCGCATCTATTTACTAAGGATTAATCACCAAATAACTCGCCGAGGAGACAATGGACTTTGTAGAAATGCTAAATCCGAGTTAAAGGTTAATACTTTGTAGCTTTTATACGCAAATGTCACCCAAGCCATTCACAGCGGTAACAACTTTATCACAGATTATGCGACAACCTTTTGAGGAGACCAACCCTGGGGTTTTTATATTTCAATAAAATTTTAGCGTTTTTCTCAGTAACCACCAAAAATATTGTAGTACAAATAATTTTGCAACATCTTAAATTTCAAAAAATTGTCTTTTCAACTATATTAACGATTTAAGGGTGTGAATATATTTTCTATGCTTAATCCATTTTGAAAGCAAATATTTTAATCACATTTTCTAAAATTAAATCTGAGAATTCTAAAACGAATCACGAGATACAATAAATAATCCCTTTCATCACCATTCTGAAAGAACACCGAGTTTTCTAATTCTCAAAGAATACACAAATCTAATACATAAAAATAAATATTTGTTCGTTCGTATTTTACATACTGCCGTATTGTTCATTCTATTTCGAAAAAACATTGCCAAATTATTAGTTGATTGACCTTAATATTATTTTTTTCGGCTGCAGCAACGCACCGGATATCAGCTAGTATATCATATTTTCCTTCGTTGCTTTAGGGATCTCAGGATTCTCTAAACCACAAAATATTTGATTTTTCGAAAAAACAAACAAACAAAAAATGTTTATCAAAGTCGCATATTTTTGAGCATTTTAAAACCTGTATTTTACCGATACTATCAGAACTTCCAAAGTTGTCGAGAAAAAAGAAAAATTACACCGATTTACTCTAAACAGAAATTTCCTTTACCAGAATGTCAAAGGACATACAACCATAGCATTCTTTGTTGCTTACAAGGATGGAAAATTTCATAAGAAATGAAACAATTTAAGATAAATGCAAAGTTTCCGAGTTTGTTTTTTTGGCGCAAGAGCTATGTTTGGCTATTCTGCGCCAAGCTTATGGTAGATAAATCCTGTCGATACTGCTACGTTCAGTGGTGGCGGGGTGGTCGGCTGTATACAAGAAGAAGAAGTCACTTCAAATTTCAAACGATATTTCCAAAAATATTTTTTTAATAAAAGGAGTTAATATTTTAAAATCATTGACAATTTTCAAATTGAAGTTTATAAATGGATAAAGTGCATTTTGACTGCATTCAGATTATAAAATGGTAAATTAAATACATATCTATAAGATCAAATTTTGGGCATAGGAAGAAGGGTTTTTTTTTAATTTTTTCATTATTTTAAATTTTTCATTACTTTCTTCAAATTATTTCCTTACAATTTTTTTTATTTTAAGGTCATTTTTCTCAAAACATAAAAAAAAAATGAAGCTTATATGCAGGATTTCTCAAACACTACCCATCCTATTAATATAAAATTTCCTGCACATACTCAGAATAATTTGATATAACTTCTACGTCAATTATTTACTCCTCAATTTACACATAAATTACTCATAGAAGAAATTTTACATATATTTAAATTATTTTTTTTCTAAAAATTTCAATTTAAAAAAAAATTGTATTTTAAAAATCTTTTTTACTAACAATTTAATAAAACAAAGATAACAATTTCAACTAACTAATGGTAGCTTTTATGCTTTTAAAACTTTTTAATTTACTTAATTTTATTCAAATTTTTATAAACTATTTTTCAACTTTAATACAATTTTTTTTCAAAAGAAAAAGTTTACGCGCATCATATCTGAAAAACTACTAATCATATTAATCTGAAATTTCCTGCACATGATCAAAATAAGTTCTTCCATAATTTATACATCAATTTTTAAACAAATTACTGGCAGAGAAAATTTTACATGAATTTTAATTAGATATTTTTTCTTAAAATTTCAGTTTTTTAAAATAACTATATTTTAAAAATATTTTTTTGTCAAAAACTTGTATAAAAATAGGAATAACTTCAAAACTAAACATATTTCTTTAAATTAAATTTAATTTTCTAAATTTTGACTCATTGTTTTAAAATTTGGAATACTGCGCTCAATAAAATATCGATTTTTAAGATTTTGAAAAGCTTTCTAATTTGCATTTCTTTATAATTTTTTGATTCTTTTTTTCTTGAAATTATATGAAAAAATGAGAAATAATGTATGTGAATGTTCTACGGTTAAATGTCACATTGTTTCATCAATATAAATAAAAATGAATGTTTGTCTGTATGCGTTGCAGTATCGCACATCCGATTCCGACAAAACTTTGACTACTTATTACTTGCAATTGCGGGATGGTTAGAGGCATAGTAAAATTTTGTAATATGTAAAAAATATTTTTGGATCTATTTACTGCATCTATTAACCACGAAATAACCACCCAATAACTCGACAAGGAGACACATCAGTTTCAGTAAAGTTATTAAATTCAAGCTAGATGCTGACATTTCGCAGCTATTGTACGCAACTATAATGCAAGTTTTTCTCTGAGGTAATAGTTTTATTAGAGAGTGTACAAGAAAGTGTTAGATGAACCAATCCTATAGGTTTGAAATTTTAACTAAACATTTAATAAAATGTTAGCGCTTTTCGCTCTAACTTCCTAAAATATTATAGTACACATAATTTTGAATCATCTTAGTTTTCAAAAAATTATATTTTCAGCTATATTAAAGATTTTGCGGTACAAATATATTTTCCATGTTTAATCAATTTGAAAAGAAAATTTTTTAATCACACAATAAATAGTTTCTTTCATTAGCATTCTGAAAGAACACCAAATTTGTTGTTGTCGTGTCCGTGTTTTTCACGGAAAGAGGGTGCAGTAGCTTCTGAGGGTAAAGATCCCTGAGCACCCAGAGGGCAGAAGTCTGACTTCTAGCTTACACACACGACACAACCCGTTTTAGGAGGTGGTCGAATTCTTCATACACTCATTCATCCATCAGCAAGTCGGAATTCAGATCCAAATCAGAGACCGACTCATCCCTGATTCAGTACCCCCAGAGGTATCGTTTTGTTGTGGGAACTTGGAGGACTTTGCAGTCTCGACATATTGAACGTGCCCCAACTGCCATTAGCCAACACGGCGGTATTTGGCCAAGACGAGGACAGAACCCGCCACCTTTCGGTTACAAGACTGACGCTCTACCAACAAGGCTACCGCGGCCCAACTAAGTTTAACGATTCTAAAAGAATACGCAAATCTAATACATAAACATGAAGATTTGTTTGTAGAACAGAATAATAAAAACCAAATAAATACTATTTACGCTTCTCCTTTATATATCCTTCCATTTCAAGGAATGTATTCATTGCCGACAAAAAAATAAATATCATTCTTAATCAAACAAGATAACCATTTCAAATTCCTAACGATATTCCCAAATTTATTTCTTCTGCGGCAGCAACGTGTCGGGTACCATCTAATTTGTATATAAGGTAGAAAAAAAACCATTAAGAGTTACGAGAGACATCTTACCGCGGAAAATCTGTTTTTACTTTCACGTGTACAGTGTACAGGACAGGCGTAAAGTATAGCAATCATTAGAAAATTCAAATCCGATATTTCCACGAATCTAGACATTTTAAGTCCACCTTGTGTTCAAAAAATACATTTTTAGAAAATGTCGATCTATGATAAAGATAACTCAAAAACGCTTTGAACTAGAGGGTGGAAATTCGAGATATGATCTTTATACCACATTTTCTGATTTCTATTATATTTTGAATAAAATCTGTTGGGAGGTTATCCATTCGTTCGAACATAAGTTAACAGAATAACTACAAAATGAAGAGTGCTAGACAGACAGAATCATCATTTATAATATAGACACGTTTTGATCCAAATTCAATAACGCGTTAACTGTATCTCAATCCGTATTTTAAGAACATGTAAATGCGAGAATTCAAAAGCGCAATGAACCTAAACATATCAAATTTGGCACTGAATTTTGGACTACAAATGCAGTTTTGTGTCAAATTTGTTTCAATCAGCCAAGAAAAATGTGTCTAAAACACAAACTCGATTTTTGGATACTATTAACGTATGCAGGGATTAATCGGCAAAAATTCAATAAGATTCCCACGATAGAGTCAATAAAAATGCTCATTAATAAGATAATATTTCGTAACTATTGTAAATCAGTGCCAAATCAGACGTTCTATGGCATCTCGCATGTTCTCGAACAAACATCGTTTATTACAGAGTACACCAGAAAGTTTTTAGGAGACCAGTCCAGCTATTTTAATATTAGAACGAATACTTTTTCAAGTGACGGAAGATTCGTAATTTTAATTGCAGATATCACAGCCACTTTTACAAACATGTTCAAGATACGTTTTTCTGTGTTTTTAGTATGGTATAGTTGTGGCGGATTGGACTGTGGAGTCACGCCAATGTGGCGATTGAATTCCGCCAAGGATCAAATTCACGACTTTATGATTTGTAGTCGCGTAGCATATCCGCTAGACAAAAGTGATCAATAATATCCAGTGGCTGTTACTGGCTTATTAAAATATCACCATACAGTCTACATTTTTAAAGTTTAGTTTTTATTAACGTTTCATTTTGAAGTAACACTAGGACTAACTTGGGACGGACTTTGTCATTTTGAACAGCGGTCAGATAACGATACCACAGTTGAAGCCTCTCTCAACTTCCACACCACACCAGCAGGAGGACGTTTGGACCCGACGGATTTAACGTGCACCAGAGAGACAGACATGGAAGTTCTTCAGGGAAACCTGAAATCCTCTGGTTCAGAAGTCCAGACCTTACCACCAGGACACCGCAGCCCTATACATTTAACTCGATTTTTTGGCTGATCATCATTTTTTACTACTGCCTCATTTCTTCGCCAATAAAGCTTGACCCTATTACAATATAATAAAATGTCTCTACTGAATTTCAATACTATCTTGACTATACGAAACGGCCCTTTGAATATACATATGTAAAAATTAAAAAAAATGGCTGGTTTGAAGAGAGTGAAGAGACTTTCGATGCTCGTGATGAAATAAAATGACGTTAAGTCATTTTATTTCATCACGAGGAAGAGGCATGTTTATGTACAAGCTGGGAGCGACGAGCACACACAACAAAGAATGAGGGAAAGATCTGGAACATTTTATTCCAAGTCTTATATACTATATTTTGATAGAGAAAATCTGTCGTGTTGTTTTTTCTTACGGCATTTGTCCTTGGACAATACCGCTGTGACGTAGACAGCAATTTGAGCAAGTGGGATGCGTCTCTCGATTTTTTTCAGTGAAGCCCTCTAGGGTCAAGAGTAGGACTTTACCACTCACGCTTCACAACCCTTTTTACGGGATGGACTTTCAATTCATGCGTTTTCATTCACCCAACCACCTATCGTAATTTAGACCTAAATCAGAGAATGATCACCTCTGAACCAGTACTCCTAGTGTTATTATTCTCGACATGGAGGACTTTGTGACCACGACAGACTGATACGTGCTCTCAGTCACCCAGTTGAGTGTTCACAGTTTTGATTAAATTCCATTAAAATTTATTCAAATCTACCTGTTTCTCAAAATATCTAATATTTTCAAATAATGTTGTTGCATTTATAGTAATTTGTATTATAATTGACAATACATCTAAAAACAATAATTTTAAATATTTTTTTTTAAAAAATCCAATTTTTAAAAAATTATCCTTTGTACGTAGTCGGATACCTTAATATTATTACTGCTTTTGATAAAGTTTTATATAAAATGCGCTCTAAAACGCGGGCAAAAAAAAAAAACACAAAAAAACAACAACAATCTTACAATAAAAACAAACATCCCCATCAAAAAATTTTCTAAGCCTTAGAGTATTTAGTTTAACCCTTTCGAGGGGTATGAAAAGTTTACTTCCCTCTGAATTCTGCAATCATCAAAATATGTAGGTTGACGAATTTTTCTGGAAGACAAAACTTAGATGCTTTAGTCTCTTATCTCATACAAAATGTTGTGTCTTGATTTCTATCTAATTATTAATCAAGACAGTTAATTAAATGATTAATTAATCAACTTAACTTTATCTTACAGTCTAAATGAATCACTTTCCTGAAGCCAATCCCAATTAAAAAAATATTTTAATTTATAATGTTTAGAAATAATTAGCCAATTAAAGAGTTAACAAGAAGTTTAAAAAAAATATTTACTTTCCGACTCAATTTGCAAGAATCTAATCCTCTTGGTTTGCTTTTGTTACATAGAAAAACAAACACTTAGTGAAACTGATGATTACGGAAATAGACTTACAGATGGAATTTTCAATTGATAAGAACGAGTTGAGAATTCAACTAGACACAGATAAATAATAATAGATGCTTTAATAATAATAATAGATGCTGTGAATAAAGTTTTTTAAAATGTAATTTTCAATAATTTTTTAGTGATATAAAAAATTATCGATTAATATCCCATATCAATATACAAACTTAAGGTATCCGACGACGTTAAAAAAATGGTTATCAACCGCATTAGCGATTACTTAAAAATTCTTATTAGTTCTTGGAGTTCAGACTTTTCACTTCAGAAAAAAATTTATCTTTTCTAGGGAAAGGAAGCCTCCTGACATATAAACTAGTGGGATTTTAAATAAATCATATTTTTCAGCTATAATTTGTTTTTTACTTCCATTTTCTCAACACTTTAATTTTCATAAAACTTCTCCACCGTTATCATATCTTACAAACTAATAGAGGTATTCACATAAAAATTTCAGATTGTGTTTTCAATAATATGGGCAATGAAATGAACCAAAAGTGTTATTGTTGGCGGAATACTTTGTCATTTATAGGTGTTTTTAGAAAAATTAAGTTGTGAATTGATAGAGAAAAAATGCACATATACGCATATTTTCAGCCATCACTTCTTTGCATCTCATAAGGTTTCTTAGATCTTGGTTCATTTCCTTCATCATTATATTCTGTAACTTTGTTACAAAGAAAAATATTATTGCATTACCATTTTGTGTAGAGTGTAAAACATTTTGATTAAAATTTTCAATAAAATTAACAACAAGTTTTCCTATTCCACAAAATATATTATATTTTCAAACAAATTGTTTTTGTATTTATAGTGTTTATTATTGACAATACATTCAAAAACCCTAAATACTTTCTAAAAAATCCAATTTTACAAATTATTTCCTTTGAACGTAGTCGGGTACCTTAAAATTTATTGAACCTGGGAAAAATTTCCAGATTATATTATAAAAGGATTTGTAAGTCCTACCTCCTTTATCATCCATTCCCTATATCGAATACCTGAAAGACGATGATTTAAACGATGTCCAGAACTTAAAATAAGTAAGAAGTTGAGATTTACAAGGACTAATGGCTGTTATCAACCGATTCAAAATGTAGAGAGAATGTAATTTCATCAACAATTACAAGTGCATTTTCATACACAAAACAAATAAACAACGAATTGAAGTTACAATCAGTTAACAGTTACAGAATAGGTCTTCTGATGTGTTTCAAGGGTCACGGTGGTCTGGTGGTTAGGTCTCGACCTCGGAACCAGAGGCTTCAAGTTTCACCAACCGTCGTGTGAGGGGGTCTTTTGCACGTTAAACCTGTCAGGCCAAACGTCCTCCTGCTGGTGTGGTGGGGAGAGGAGGGTGCCAGCTCAGGTGTCTTCATCGTCATCTGCTCGTGTTTCAAAAGGACGAGGTCCGTCCCAAAGTAGCCCTAGTGTTGATTACAATGAGACGTTAATATAACTAAACTAAAAAACGAAACTAATGTGTTTCAGGCGCTGCGATGACCTGGTGGTAAGGTCTTGGCTTTGGAACAGGAGGGTTCCAGTTTCGACACCCGCTCCCACCAAAGAACCGTCTGGTGCTCGTTAAATGAGTCGAAGTCAAACGTCCTCCCGCCGGTGTGGCGTGGAAGTTTGGAGAGGTGGGAGTGCACCTCAGATGTTGTCCTCGTTATTTGATAGCGGTTTAATATGACGAGGTCCGTCCCAAAATAGCCCTAGTGTTGCATTAAAACTGAACGCTAATATAGCTAAACTAAACTAAACTGATATGTTTCAGGTCCATATTCAGATTTCTAAAGTCCAAATGAAGCGGTTCACTGAAGCGAAGTTTAATTTAGTTACATTAATGTCCAGGTTTAAAACAACACTAGGATTTATTGGGACGGATCTCGTCATTTCGAACCACTGTCAGATGACAAGGACGATACCTAAGTTGACACCACCCCTCTCTAAACTTACTCACCACACCAGCAAAAGGACCTTTGGCCCCGACGGATTTAATGTGCTTTAAACCCGCTTACACGACGGTTCTTCGGTGGAATCGGGTCCCGAACTTGAAGCCTTCTGGTTCAGGAGCTGACAACTTATCACCAGGCCATAGCGGCACTACAGTAAAGCGAAGTTTAGTTTAGTTTAGTTATATTAACGTCCCATTGTAAAGGAGCACTAGGGTTATTTTGGCACGGATCTCGTCCTTTTGAACCACAGTCGGATGATGAGGACGACACCTGTGCTGGCATCCCCTCACCAAACTTCCACACCACACCAGTGGTAGGAACAGTAAAGAGGATATTTCACGTAATACGGATTGATGATTAGATAAAAAGGGCCCATAGCGTCCACAATTGTACATGTAGAATTTTTATGGAAATATAACAAGCAGTTGACTGTCTGTCGGTCTGTTCTTTCCGAAATATGAAAATGTGATTATTCAAAAACGTAATGACAAATATATCAAATACAATATGTCATTTCGTAACTACAACTGTATTCTGAGTCAAATTTTTGTCTCAGCTTGTTTGTAAAAACGTATCTAAAATACTGATGATGATGTCCGTGTTTCCACGGAAAGGGGGTGCAGACCCTTGAGCACCCAAGGGCAGAAGTCTGACTTCTAGATCAAATAAAGGTGACACACACATTCGCTTTCACAACCCCTTTTTACAGGGGGAGGGGCACATTCGTACATCTCACAGATAGAACACAGAGCAACCATGCCCGAACCAGGATTGGAACCCGGGACGCACAGATCAAGGGGAAGACACCCCCATGCTAGGGTGCCGGCCCTTTCGAATACTATTAACCACATACCAAGGATTAATAGTTAAGAATCAAGCGACAGATTTTAGTAAAAATGCTAAATTCATGCCAAATAATACTTCACTTTTAGAAGATGGGAGGGATGTGTGATTATAACACTTTTATTAGAGAGTATGCAAGAAAGATTTGAGGAGACTACTCACGGGGTTGATTTAAAACACATCCTATGAATTTATTAACCGAGGGTACACATTGGAGGGAATGTAGTAATTTCTTAATAGAAAGAATATGACGATTCTGCGTTTCTAACAACAAAAATTAAACAAAAATTGTGCAGGTGATAGCTATGCGATCTTAAAAAGACACTGAATAATTTTGTTTTAACTTTAAAGGGATTCCTAAAGTTACATTAAAACATTGGAAGTAAAAATTCCGAGGGAATTGGAAGACGACAGTAATGCATCAAATGATAAGAAAAGGGACAAAAATAGAAACAAGGAATATAATTTAAAAAAAAATCAATTCCTTATTAAGTCAACAAAGAAATTTTTTATTTTAATAAATTTTTATAAAAAAATTAACAAAAAATTATATAAAAATAATTGAGAATCTCGCAAGATTAATAACATTCGCAAAGATGGCTCCTTTAAAAGATTTCTACAAAACTGATCAACAAGATTCATTGATACATTAGACAGAAATGATAACATCGCCGTTAAAGAAATTGGACTGTACTATTCCATGTTTCAGATGAACATTACCTACCTTGCCGCGTTATCCACATACAAACGTCTCATTTTGACTTTGTTATTGGTTCTTATGACTCTTGCCATTGGACAATCTTACTGTTACGGAGACACCGATTTAAGCTTGCAGTGAGCGTCTCTTGTTTTAGTAGTGCCAACCTGGGGCCAGAAATATAAATTTTTCACTCACGTATTTATTTTGAAAAATTCTTTGAGATACTACAAATTGTGTTTTGCCACATATGGAACTTTGCAAGCCCGCTGATAATTACCTGTCATCGATTTAAGCAGAGTGAGCGCCTCTTGCTCTTTCAACAACGCCAACAAAGGATTAGAGTACGACTTAGCTACTTCATGCGTCACTTTCACAACTTCTTTTTGCAGGAGGGCATATTCACACACCACACAGATAGAACTGAGGAACCACAACCATGCCGGAACCGGGACTCGAATCAGGACTCTCAGATCGAGGGGAAAGACGCGCTATTCTTATGCCAGGATGCCTGCAATTTTGGTTTTGCCAAGCCGATAGGAACCTGGCCTAATTTTGTCAAAAACAACTTATATAAAATTCTGACATTTTTTGTCTATTTTACATGTTATTAATATTTAGTTATTACTGCTCAATGGAACTCCTAGCCACCTTCACAATGCACAACCACTTGCTAAATAATTTCCACTCCTTATGATCAATATTGTTATATTTTGTTCTATTCTTCTGTTCTGTCTAATGCCAGTTGGTCATACCA
>JAPMOQ010023138.1:324991-346094 GCA_026543055.1 Argiope trifasciata
ATATATATATATATATATTCTTTAACTTCTTAGAACTCAGCCCTTTATTAGCCAGACAGGAGAATTAGGTCCATGGCGGACATTCGCGCCAAATTGTAACTCTTTGTTGCCGATAAGTCACCAAATGTGAAAACCACCTTTATCATTTTCTAATAACACTAAAAGTGAAAAATTGATGCCTCAATAATTATAAATCACCAATTTTCTGCCCACACATTTTGAGGCTTTAAAAACCCTAAACCAAAACAACATCAGGTTCTTACGTGATAAAAATAAAAGCTATTATTTCGGGGAGCTTTCCTTTCCAAATATATTCTTCTAAATTCAACTAATTCTATTCTTCTAAATTCATTCAACTTTCTCGTGCAGAACAGATAGGGAAAGAAGATTAGACTGATTATTTTTACTGGTGACTGATAAAGTCTTATTGCTTTTGGAGACAAATTTTAATTCTCTATTCTGAATTCGATCATAGCAGATTTCAGTTCACTGGACTAAATTCAAAGATGGAAAATTTCGATTCCATGGTATGCATTTAATGATGGATTTTATTTAAAAGATTGCCTTTCTAAAAATGTCAGATAGATATTCCTTCCAAATAGTTTCTGATATCTTTTTTATTCAATATTTCCAAAATATTGTACAGTTGTTTATTGAAATTTTTAGTGATAGCACCTAAAATATTTGATTGAATGGAAATCAAGTTTTGGGAAAACAACGGTTTTTGTATTCTTACTAACTCATAAACATAAATATTAAATGATGTTTTTATTTTCTAAATAAAATGCCATTTTTTAAAAATTTTATTCGTAGAATTTCAAATCTAGGGCTTATACGAAAACCAACTTTTTGAAAAACGATTTCATAATTCCCCCCACCCCCGAAAAAAACCCCCGTCCAAAATCCGTATCCGAAAACCAAAATCCGAATTTTGGTCGAAGATAATTAGAACAGGAATAAATATTTTACTTAATTGATATAAAATTACATAAAACGAAATCGATATTAAAGCCAAACTATGCATGAAAAAAATTTAGGATTGCTTATACATACTACGTACACAAAATAACGAAAATGCAAAAAAAACTTTCAAATAATATTTATATTATTTTCACTAATTTTAATTTCCCTTAAAAAAATAGGATTAAAAAAAAATATCCCTTGAACAGTGAGCAAGTCTTATTCTTATTTTGGACACAATATTGCCTGAAATTGAAAATATTCGTTCACTAGCTACTGAGTTTGGTTTTATAATTTTCATGGCATTCAATTTTTGGTTATTTTATTCCTCAATAATGAAAAATGCTGCCTCAAATAATAAACATTCAGCTTTCAGTGTCTTAAGATTTGCAAGTTTTTCTTCGGGGTCCACCGCAGCGGCCTGGTGGTAAAGTCGGAATGGGAGGGTTACAGGTTCGAAGCCCGATTCCACCGAAGAACCGCCGTGTAAGCGAGTTTGGTGTACGTTACATTCATTGGGGCCAGCCGTCCTCCCACTGGTGCGGTGAAGAAGTTTGAAGAGGAGGTGCCAGTTCAGGTGTCGTCCTCGTCATCTGACCGTGGTTCAAAATGACGAGGTTCGCCCCAAAAATATCCCTAGTGTTGCATCAAAATGGCACATTAATATAACTAAACTAAACAATCAAGAAATTCCTGAAATTGATTTTCCATGTTTTTAAAAAAAGTATTACTATTATGAGTAGTTTCTTCGATTTGCTCTTCATCAGAATCGGTTTTCACGTAAGAATTTGGAAATACTCTAAACAATATCTTTCTAGACAACTTAATAATTTCGGTTTTTGAATCTAAAGAAAGTACACAAGATTTTTTCTGCTGAATTAGAAATATTTTGCGAATAAAACAAACGAATGGCTACGTCTACTTGTCTTCTTTTTTGAATTCGTTCTTCCACAGCATATAATAATTTCAAACTTAATTCCATGTATAAATTTTTTAAATACAAACAGAAATTCTAATATGTCTTCAGTTGTTAATAAATTGGATTTTCCTCTCCATAACTATTCATCTACTAGAAGAATAGGTCCCAAGACCGACTTTCTTAATAATAAAAACCGGTTTTAAAATGTGACAAATTTATTTTAAAAAAATAGGTTTTAAAACCCGTCAAATTCTAGCCAAAACATTAATGAAGGAAATGGAATTATTTCGCACGTTTATTAAATTCCTACTATTTGTTCACACTCTCCCTATACATATATATATCTTGTTCAAATTTTCATCGTTATTAAAATGTTATTTATTCGTCCTCTCACGTTCAAATACATTTCTTTAAACTTGTAGACGATGACACTCGATGTTAATGCAGTTCTTTTAAATATTAATTAATTTATTAAATTTAATTCCTTTTCAATACTCTAAATACAGTTTTAGCTGTTTGCAATGAAAAATGAAACCAAAAGGTAATAGCTCGATCGATAAAATGCAAAGATTTCGGTATTTTTCACAAGAAGGTGAAGAATGCGAGTTGAATTCTTGAGAAAATCAATCATTTTTTGATACTTAATAATTTTTTATTTAATTATTCAGTAGAAAGTAACTAAAATAAATTTTTCTTTGTTCACCTAAGTAGGAATTGAACAACATTTTTTTTTACATTACTTGTTTGTTAATATTTCCATTAACAGTAACGATTCTAATATTTTATATGATAGAATAGATAAATATCTAGAATTTTAATATACAGAAACACAGCTTTGTACATAAATGTTATTTATTTTTCCATTTTTTTATATTAATGATGATATATAATGGTATATTTGGCTTTTATGTGAACATGATCAGGATCATTAAGAGAATTTTACACCTTACATTATTCGTCCATTAACAAATTTGCCTTCCATAATATTAATTATCAATGTTTTATTCATTTCGAAATTACAATTTTTGGTTTTTTTTTTGAGTTTTAAAATAATAAATTGACTTATTTAGATATATAACATACCTTTTATTATAATTCTACTGAGCATTCATTTAATTGATGCTTAATACTCTAAATAGAGTTTTAGCATTTCGTATTGAAGCTTGAAATCAGCAGGCAGTAGCACAATCAGTAAAATGCACGATCTTCAGTATTTTTCACGTGAAGGTGAAGAATGCGAGTTCAATTCTCTCAAAAGTTAATAATTGTTTTAATTCTTAATAAAATTTTTAGATTAATCATTTAATAAAAAGTAACTAAAATAAAATTTTTCTTTATTGACCCAAGTAGGAATTGAATTTAAATTATTATTATTATTAAATATTTCTTGCATTCTAATGAAATTAAGCAATGAATGAGATGTCTCAAGGATATTAAGCCTTAAATGAATACTGATAGTTAATGAATAGTTAAAATAATAAAAGACAAAACGAAACTGATTTACAACTTCACGAGAGAAACATTACCTACCAGAATCGCGATCTTAAGAACTTTGAAAACAAATATAACAAGCTATTCCAAATGTTTGCTAGATCAAAGGAGAAAATGGGCCCATTTTGACTTAGGCTCTGAATACGATCAAAGGCAAAGCTGGAATCACTAACTTTGTAGTTATAAAATCCCACATGACTTTGGGGAATTCGATATTTAATTGCAACAGGGAGCATTGTTTTGTTGTTAAAATCAGCTCCGAAGTTACGGTTTTGGTTTGATATATGCTCCGTTTGGGTATGGCAGTCATTCAGGCTGGTTTCCGATAGCCTTTTATCGTAAAAGTTTTATAAAATAGCATTTGCATCATTTAAACATAGGTTTCAGTTTTATAATCGAAATATTTCACTCAACTGATATAACGATAAAGATCCAAATAAGCAATTTGTTCCCGTAATTACATACTCCAAAAGTAAAACGGGTTGCGGTGGTCTGGTGGTAAGGTCACGGCCTCGAAAGCTGAGGGTTTCACGTTCGAGACTCGATTCCACCGAAGAGCAGTCGTATAAGGGGGTCTCTTGCACATTTAATCTGTCAGGCCAAACGGCCTCACTGGTGTGGTGTGGAGAAGGGGTGCCAGCTCAGGTGTTGTCCTCGTCATTTGACCATGGTTCAAAAGGACGAGGTTCGTTACGAAATAACCCTAGGGTTGCTTGACAACGGGATGTTAAAATAACTAAAACTGAAACTAAGCCGATTTGTGGAATTATTTATTTCAATTAATTTTTTCGAATGTTTGCAAGGTTATGTTAGATTCCTACCAACATATATTCGAAATGAATTGCTTTAAGATTTCAAATGTAATCTTTATAAAAACAAATAATTTAAAAATAATTGTAAGTCAGTTCCTATTTAGGTCGACGAAGAATTTTTTTTATTTTAGTTACTTTTTATTAAAAAATTACAATTAATATATGTATGTACATATGACAGGGATCACAATATTAAGGGACCAAAGAACTTTTTTTCCAACTATCTACACGTTTTTCCACTTACGGTATTTATTTCTAAACTTTTAGCCTGCTAAATCTTTTATATAAGAGAATTTTTTCTCCCATATTAAACTAAATTTAATTAATTTATCAAAAAATTGTTGATTTTCTCAAGGATTGAACTCTTATTCTTCACCCTCACGTGAAAGATACTGAAATCCTCGCATTTTACCAATGGAGCTACTGCCCGTTGTTTTCAATTTTCATTACAAGTTGCCAAAACTCTATTTGAAGTATTGAAAATGAATTAAGTTTAAGTAATGAATTAATATTTGGAAAAAAAAAAACTGTATTAACATCGAGTGTCATTCACTGCAAATATTAAAAAAAAAATGTATTTGGACTCGAGCGGATGAATAAAAGATTGAAAATTTGAAAAAGATATAGAAATAAATACACTGATGGAAAAAAATCCCAACACTAGGAAGGAGCTGTGCTAAATAAACGAAATTTGGTAGGCGTGTTTATACATCTGAAAGATGACCTCGATTCAAATTTCGAGCTACGCGCGTAAGTGTGGCGCTAGTACCGACACTATGAACATGCAAATGAGGGTTGCTTTAAATAAGTGCTGAAAGGTTCGTGATCGTTATTTACAGTTGAGATTTGACGTAGTGGGTTAATGTTAGTCAAGGAAGCCTCTGAGAAGACGAGAAGCCATTATCAACAGCTCACTAAGTTTGAACGAGGTCGTGTTGTAGGGCTACGAGAAGGTGGGTTTTCTTTACGCGATATTGCTGAAAGACTTGGCAGGAATGTATCCACTGTGCATGAGTATTGGCGGCAGTGATCAAGGGAAGGTACTGCCTCAAGAAGACCAGGTTCCGGGCGGCCACGTGGTACCACTGAGAGGGAAGACTGTCGTATTCGGCGTATGGCTATGGCTAATCGTACTGCGTCTGCATCTGAAATTCGAGCTGCAGTTGGCACCACAGTGACACAACGAACTGTTACAAATCGGTTACTTCAAGGACAGCTCCGAGCCAGACGCCCTGTACAGTACATTCCACTGACTCCAAACCACTGCCGATTGCGACGTGAGTGGTGTCAAGCTAGAGCTCATTGGAGGACGGAGAGGAGATCTGTTGTGTTTTCTGATGAAAGCCGGTTCTGCCTTGGTCGCAGTGATAGCCGTTTGTTGGTTAGAAGGAGGCCAGGTGAACGCCTTCTAGTGACCTGTCTGCGGCATAGACACACAGGGCATACTTCTGGAGTTATGGTTTGGGGAGCAATTTCGTATGATAGCAGGAGCTCTCTCGTGGTTATCCCACGTGCCCTGACTGCAAATTTGTTCATCAGTCTAGTGATACAACCTGTTGTGTTGCCATTCATGAACAGCATTCAAGGGGGTGTTTTCCAACAGGATAACGCTCGCCCTCATACCAATGTTGTAACCCAACATGCTCTACAGAGTGTCGACATGTTGTCTTGGCCTGCTAGATCACCAAATATTTCTCCAATCGAGCACGTATGGGACATCATTGGACGACAATTCCAGTGTCATCCACAACCAGCATTAATCGTCCCTGCATTGACCGCCCAAGTGCAACAGGCATGGAACTCCATCACACAAACTGATATTCGACACCTGTACGACACAATGCATGCACGTTTGCATGCTTGCATTCTAAATTCTGGCGGTTACGCCGGTTACTAATGTACCAACATTTCACATTTGAAATGGCTCTTCTCGCCAATGGCTCTACCTGTGATCTTGAAACTTTAATCAATTAAATATGTTACCTAGACAAATGTATTCCTAAAATTTCATTACTGTACAATAATTTTGTCTTGGTGTTGGGATTTTTTTCCATCAGTGTATATATAGGGTGAGTGTGTATTGATAGTAGGAATTGAATAATGAAACATTATGGACTTAGTTCGTAACAACTTCCGAAAAATTGCTTATTTTAGAGGAAGAATTATAAGCCAGATAACAATCTCAAGACTGAGTGGTCGCTATTGTCTTGAGGTCATGTTATCTGGTTAGGTATCCAGTAAATCAAGTCAAATTTTTGGGCTTGGCGATCGCCAACATCCAAATGCTAACATTTATATTAGAGAGTATGGAGAAAGTCTTGGCGAGTTCCGGCCTCGCGATCGCCAACAGCCACAAGCTAACATCTATATTAGAAAATATGGAGAAAGTTTTGGCGAGAAAACTCCCGCTATTTTATTAAATGAAATATATAAAGGATTTGGTAATTATCATCATTTAACATAATAGCAATAAATGTTATAAGTAAAATAAAGATAAAATTATTTAACCAAGAGGCACAAGCTGCATTACAACTGCCACTGATGGAATAACAAACTACTCCCTACAATATAATGGGAATTTACAAAATATATATTTTTCATTTACGAGTCAAATGCATCTCGTCTCCGTAACATATCACAATCTATTTCAGATGGATACCGACTTTGCTCACATAATTGTAATCTTAGAATCATATTTCAAAAAAATATGATTCAAATTATTTAAAAAAGGTATAATTTGAGTGTTACATCTAGCCCATGGCCTTCTTACATATATGCTCAAAATTAAGGTCATATGTTGTTTGGGTTCAAAGCTGAAATTGAGCTGTAAAGTGTGGCGATAGTGTTGGCTGGAATTGCGCCAATGTGGAGGTTAAATTCCACCAAGGATCGGCCTCGCGATCTTATGATTTGGATCCAAGTAACATATCCCCTATACAAAAGTGATCACAGATTTTTAGTGGCTGTTACTAGCTTCTTAAGATACCACCACAATACTCCCCTAGTACTTATACTTAGTTTTGAATGCTTATTCTTACATTGAATACTTGTTTCTGTAAGCCCCGTGTGATCTTTGTGGTGCAAGGGAATTTTATAAATATTTCGATTAAAAAATAATGAGCAATGTATCAATGGGTCAGCTTACCTTGCAACAGCCATAAATGCAAGTTCCACGTTGGTACCGGTTTTGGCACTGGTCTCCATGAAAGTCACCCCGTACTCCTGCATAGGAAAACCGAACACAAAATAAATCAATGCTCTTCAATACAATAATTTTACACTTTTAATTACACTTTTTACTTTTTTACATGCTTTAATTTGCATGCACAGAATCTCAAAAATATTTTAAGATCGGGCCTTTAAATTGAAGTAGAGGTACTTTTCCGTTAGCTGGGCTCAGAGAAAAAATCGCCAAATAATGTAGAATTCCCCCAGATTTCGCCAATAACTTTTATTAAAAAAACTCTGTGTCATTCTCTTCGCTTGGCGACTTGACTCGCGTTTGCATCCGGCTGACGGAAAAGTACCGAAATTGAAAAATTATTTTCATTTTTCAATTCCAACTAAGTCCTTCTGACTTCAATACAATTATTACAGATGTTAAATAATAATTTGAATTTCTGTTTAGTTTCATTTTTCGGCCTTTAAATTGCTTGTCGAAATTATTTACATGGTCGAAATATTATATTGGAAGGTGTTGGATTCGCATCCCTTTTGGTGCGAGTTCCAACCCCACAGACCGAAGATCTTCGTGTATGATGGTGGCTGGCGCAGGTATAAATTTGTTGTGGTCAAATGTGTCGAGAATAATCACTCCATGTCGAGAATAATACCACTGGAGGTACTAGTTCATGGGTGATCGTTTTCTGCTCCACGTCTAAATTACGAGTGGGTGAGAGAATGAAATGTATGAATGAAGTACTCCCCGTAAAAAGGGTTGTAACGCGTGAGTAGCTAACTCGTAATTTTGACACTCGATGGCGCTACTGAAAAACAAGAGGCTCAAAAAATTCGGACTAAATCGAAACGTTAACCCTAGGTGTCTTCGATAGGAGGTATCGGAAAACATTTTATACTCATATCTGAAGTGCCACCAGGGGTTATCCGATCCGTATAAAATTTATTTATTTAGTCCATGGTTACAGTTGAAGAAGTAGTACAGTTTTGAGACAGTTTGAAGCGGGAGTAAACAGTTATAAATCGATGAAGAAAATAGTGGAACGATGAGTAGGGAATTCACTTACTACTCAAAAAGACTGCAACTACCAGCAGAGCCGAGACAAATAGTTTGTGCAGCAAAAATTCAGAAGAAAAGTTCTCGATGGGGTCGGGATTGAAATAGAAACGTGCCCGAGTGGACCTTCGAATGATTTCCTGGTTAAGCGTTTTTTCCTTTTTCTTTGAGAAGGCGAATAGGTTTCGGTAAAATGACTTCGTGCATTTTTCTTAAAGAAACTCATTTGTGTCACTGTGCAAAATGATTTCTGTTTCATTCTTTTACTTAACAAATTTGCATCATTTGAAAAATTCATGTCAAGAAGAGTAAAATTCGAATTAAAATATTCAGGAGTCGAGAAAACTGATCAATTAACAAATGCGCGTTTTCAGCACTTGCAAAGTTTATATGAGTTTTTAGTTTAGTTATATTAACGTCACGTTTTTGAAGCAACACGAGGCCTATTTTGGGACGGACCTCGTCATTTTGAACCGTGGTCAGAGGTCGAGGACGACACCTGAGATGGTAACCCCTTCTCCAAACTTCCACACCACACCGGCGTGAGGACGTTTGGCCTGGCAGATTTAACGTGCAAGAGACCTCCTCACACGACGGTTCTTCGGTGGAATCGAGTCTCGAACCTGAATACCTCCTGTTCCGAAGCCAAGACCGTATCACCAGGCCACTGCGACCTCAGAGTTTATAAGAATCTTATTTATTAGGGAATATTAGAAAAAAGTTAAAAGAGCTTTCTTAGTGTATATTAGAATACTATATAATTACAAAACACATATATTAGAATGTATAATTAACTGTATCGGATGTGGTATCATTGCCAACAGAAAAGAGTTTCAGATGGGGCCGCGGTTGCCTGGTGGTAAGATCTCGGCTTTGGAAGGTTTCAGGTCCGAGACTCGATTCCACCGAAGAACCGTCGTGTGAGGAGGATCTCTTGCTATTTAAATCCGTCAGGTCAAACGTCCCCCCGCTGGTGTGGAGGTATGTGGTGCCAGTGTCGTCCTCGTCCTCTGACTGTGATTCAAAATGACGATTTCCGTCCCAAAATAGCCATAGTATTGCTTCAAAACGGGACGTAATATAACTAAACTAAACTAAACTATATCAAACCAAAAGTTTGGGACAATGAGATTCGTTTCAAATTATTAATTCGCCAAAACTGACATGACGGATTTATCAAAAACGCTAAATTCATGACAAAAGTTAATATTTCGGAACTATCTGTTTAGTTGTTATAATAACCACGCCGTTTTTAAAGCAACATTAGGGTTATTGTGGGACGGGCCCCTTCATTTTGAACTTCTGTCAGATGACGCGGACGACAGCTGAGCTGGCACCCCCTCTTCAAACTTCCACATCAGACGAGGGTGGGCCGGGATAGCCTGGTTTGTGGGGTGTTGGGCTCGTATCCGTTAGGTAACGAGTTCGAATCCTCCAGCCAAAGATTCCCAGTGTGGTGGTGATTGATGCAAGTATAAATCTATCATTGTCACAAAGTCCTCCACGTAGAGAGCAATATCACTAGAGGGTACTAGTTCACAGGTGGTCATTCTCAGATTCAGGTCTAAATTACGATCTGTGGATGAAAATACATGAATGAAGTTCACCCAGTAAAAAGGGTTGTGACGCATGAGTGGCATAGTCGAGTGTAAAGTGGCCCTAGATGGCGATACTGAAAAATTCAATAGACTCACCTCATTGGTTGAAATGGCTGTCTACGTCATAGCGGGCTCGTCCAATGGTCCTTTATCCCCAATGGATTAACATGCTCTAGACCCCGCTTACAAGACGGTACTGTGGTGGAATCGGGTCTCGAAGGTGACACCCTCCAGTTCTAAAGATGTTGCGTTACTACCAGGCCATTACGGCCCAAGCTATGGTAGGTAAGAGCCATGCAAGGTATTATCTATCTTGTCAAAAAAATAAGAGGGTATGCGGTTAAGTTTTAGGGAGACTACTCCCCCTGGTTTATTTTTTAAGATATCGGACTGCGTTCGGAAGAAAAATTTCTTAAAATTGGATTGATTAGAAACTATTTAAAATAATGGTTTTTTAGATGTATTCATAATTGTAAAACCAAATACTATAAACACAAAAAACATTTGAAAATATTATATATTTTGAGAAATAGGAAAATTTGTAGCAAATGTTATTGATATTTAAACAAAACGGTTAACATTCTACGCAAAATGGTAATGCAGCAATTCTATTTTTTTTGTTCGCAAGTTATAGAATATAATGATGAATGAAAGGAACCGAAATCTAAGAAACATTTTCAGATGCAAAGAAGTTATGGGTTGAAATATATGTATATGAGTATTTTTTTCCATAAATTCGCAACTTAACTTTTCTAAAAACACCTATAAATGAAAGAAGTTTTTCGACAACAATCGAACTTTTGGTTCATTTCATTGCCCGCATCATTTAAAACACACGCTGAAATTTTTATGCAAATACCTCTATTAGTTTATGAGCTATAAAGTTAAGGGCGGGGAATTTTGGTGAAAATTAAAATGGAAGTTAAAGACAAATTTTGGCCAAAACATATGCTTTGCTTAAAATTTTCCTGGATGAGAGTTCAGTGCTTCTTTTTCCTAGAAAAAATGATTTGTTTTGGGAAGAGAAAAATCTGAACTACAAGAAATAACAACTAAAAAAACAATCTCCAATATGGCCTATAACCAGCGTTTTTACCGTAGTCGGATACCTTAATTCGAATACTATTTACAACCCAGAAAGAAAAAAAAGATAAAATAAAGATTCTGTATTTTGAAAAGTTATTTTTTAATCACATTTCAATAAAAATGGCTACGCAAAATAATTAATTACTTTTTGAACAGGAAATAAAACAATTAAAAAAAAAGAGAAACGCTGCATTTAGATAACACTTTAACAATCGATTACCTCTTGAAACCCAATTTATCTTGCATTTAGGGGATACTAATCGATACTAATTGAAGGCAGACGCTTGAACGCGAGAGCACGAAATTAGATCGCGATTAAAACGGACGGTATTTAATGGCTTTTTAACTTCAAATGATTTATTTTTGGAAACATCATTAATTCAGTCAATTATAAGTTGTCTGCTTTGGAGACTTAGAAATTAGTTACTTTAATGGATGGATATTGCGACCGTTGTTATTCAGAGAATATATAAAGTTAAAAGTAATGCTTTAAAATGAATAATGTTTAAAAATATTTATAAAAAATAAAATGAACAATGTTACAAAATTTATAAAAAAATTAATAATGTTTAAAAAAATGAATAAAGTTTAAAAAATTTATAAAAAATAAAATGAATAATGTTAAAAATTTATAAAAAATAAAATGCACAATATTTAAAGAATTTATAAAAAATAAAAAGAATAATGCTAAAAAATTTATAAAAAATAAAATGAATAAGGTTTAAAAAAATAATCTGGTGTTGTTGCTTTTTCTCCTTCGATTGACCTCTAAATCAAACCAGGTAAGATATTGGGAAAAGAGAGTTGCAGCAGTTTCTGAGGGTTCTGACATTCACAAACTCGCTTGCACCACCCCTTTTTACAGAGGGGGGGGCACATTCACACAACTCTCAGATAGAACACAGGGTAAAGAACAACCACGCTGGAATCAGGACTCGAACCCGGAATGCCCAGAACATGGAAAAGACACGCTACCCCCAAGCCTGGAAGATGACAATAACTATAAATATAAATATGAGCGAGTCTGTCCTCTTCTCGGCCAAAGACCGCCGCGTTGGCTCATGGCAATTGGGGCACGTTCAGTAGGTTGTCACTTCAAAGTGCTCCAAATTCCCATAACCTCTGAGGGTACAGAATCAGATCTCTGATTGGGATTTCAATTCTGACTTGCGGACGGATGAGTGAGTTCGACCGCCCCCGAAAAAGGGTTGTGTCGCGTGTGTTTGAGCCAAGTCGTACTTTCATCTTAACGTTGCTCGTTCGCAACGAAAGGCGCACACTTCTGCCTTCATTCGGAAGAGCACCGCTCATTCGGGTTTGTTATGAGAAAGTGGTATTATATCGAACCCCCCCCCCCCCCCCCACCATAAATTTGAAATTTATATTGCGGGGTAAATTTATATTCATTATTTATATTTTTATATAAATGTAAATTTGAAATTGTAATTTCTATAGGGGCAGCGTGTATTCCCCGTGACCTGGATGTCCCGGGTTCGAGTCTCGGTACGAGCATAGTTCTTCTTTTGTGTTCTATCTGTCCAAATCCCCTGTAAAAAGGGGTTTTGCAAGCGAATGAGAAGTATGAAGTAGCTAAGTCGTGCTTTTGACCTTAGTTGGCGTTACTGAATAAACAAAGGGCGCTTAAATTGCTGACAACTTGCGGTCGGCGGGCTTGTAAAAGAGCCATGGGTAACAATAGCAACAATAATAAATTTGAAATGATAGATTAACAATTGTTGTATTCAAATTTAAAGAAATGATGTTCTTATTATTTCCAACAATTCCACGGGACCGCAGTGGCCTGGGAGTAAGGTCTCGGCATCGGAATCGGAGGGTTTCAGGTTCGAGGCTCGCTTCCATCGAAGAACCGTCGTGTGAGGGGGTCTCTTGCTCGTTAAATCTGTCTGGGCGAAACGTCCTCCCGCTGGTGTGGTGTGGAGAGGGGGTTGCCACTTCAGGTGTCGTCCTCGTCATCTGACCTCGGTTCAAAATGACGAGGTCCGTCCCAAAATAGTCGTAGTGTAGCTTTACAACGGGACGTTAAAATAACTAAACTAAACCAAACCTATCCAAGGGGGATAAGCAACAAGAGAAATATAAAAAAAAGCATTTTTATAATTAAAAAACAGAATTGAGAGATTCTGAGGATCTTCGTTTAATAGAATGATTAGTGTTCGGCTTCTCAATTTTGAAATGATGTTTGTATATTTGTCTACGAAAATAACAACTCAAAAACCAAAGAATTAAAGCGAATTAAATTTGGAATGTAGGTTTGGCAAAAAATTATTGAATTTTTACACTGAATGACAGTCTGAACTACAAGAAGTAGCAATAATAAAATCGCCAATAACCAATATTTTTATCATAGTCGGATACCTTAATTCAGACCAATACGTCCAATACGCGACCGTGATTGGTTGAGAATGCGTTCACTCACCTTCGCCAGCCTCTCCCCGTCCTCGTACTGCACCACTCGATCTGAGCCTGCTGCATCGGCCTTGTTTCCGATCAGCATGATCACCACGTCGTCTTGTGCGTACTCGTTGATCTCGCCAAGCCAGGCCTGAAAGAAAGAACCAAGAATTTAGAATCACGAGCTCGAATTTTTCTACAACAAAAACTTAAACGTTGGGGGCTCTGATTCTATTTTGCTTGGCTTGCCCAGTCACGTTTAGGAATTAAGGATATATTATGGACAGGGCGGGCCTTCTCCACGAAGGGGCCCGGGTACAAAAAACAACTTGGGGCCCTAAATTTTTAGCAAAACAAACAAACAAACATTTGCATATTTATGTAATAATGCGTGATTTTGTTTTTGCTATTAATTACTTCAGGAAAATGACAATTTTTCCAATTTCTTTTTCGCTCCTTAGTATAGCAAGAGCGTTTAAGCATTATACTCATATGCTTGACCAAAGTTGATCAATTATTTAAGTTTAATTTACTGAAAGAGGGCTTAGAATTTATCATATTTAGTAACTGATAAATTATTGTAAATTTAATTCCATTAGATATAGATTAAAGTAGAAAGCTGATGATTTGCAAGTCCATTTGAATCTAGCTTCAACTTCGACTTCTGGGCGCCGGGCACGCCGCTCTGTCTTAACATGTCTGACGGGGATTTCCTTATTCATAAATGAACATTTCCGCCTTTTTAGAGATATCACTGCGATCTTCTAATAAAGGCGCCAGTCGATGCTCAGCCAGCCACATGGAAACAAGCTTGTAGAATTTTAGTATGTGTAACATTATAAATGTTCAGAACATGTGTTTTAATTCTTAATCACGGTGGGGGCTCCCCTCAGTCGAGGGGCCCGAATGCATAGCACCCACCGCACCCCCCTCCCCAGGTGGTGAGCCCTGATTATAGAGAAAATGTACTTTCTTCTATAGGTTAAAGTAACCTTGAAGTACTCCCAACATTCCTCTGATTTAGCCCCAATATATTGTAACGGAAATTCTAAAACTCGTCTGTGGAATGTATGGGGAAACATTCCAACAGGTTTAATAAAGACTCTAAGCTATCTTATTTCCATTTATTCTAAATGCAGGTACGATATGCAGGGAATCACAAACGACAAATCCAACATGGTTTGAAGGCACATGGAGAAATCTGAATAACCGGACTCTCACGACTGCAATGGAGAGAATTGAGTTCCAACAGCCATCACTAGCTACGGTAATATTTCTGTCTTAGGAAGCACGTTCCGTCACTGGTAGGGGGTAATCGGCTCAACACCATTTTCTGTAGCCACCAGGAAAATGGAAACCAACCCCCACACCGGATGGTACGATGTCTACAAGGGTACGATTACATGTCTGAGGTGCCCCCTTCCTTGTGAGATTCATACACTAGTAACAAAACACTGACGGAGTGTGCACAAAATAGCATTTACAATAAAGAACAGCGCATAAGTACCAAATAATAAAAATAACCATAAGCCTAATCTGGCATAAAACACTCAGAGAGAACTCGCAAGAAACCAATGTACCAAAGATAGATTTCGCTCACTTACTCACTTGAGTTTAGATGAATTACTCATCAAATATTTTCATTTTTGAGACTATAGCTTTCTTGACAGGGCATCGAATATTCTAGAACAAACCCTGGAACTCGAGTCCTAATGACGATATAGCCAATATTATCAAATATTCTTTCAATTTTTCCTCAAATCCTGATCATTGGATTTGTCTACAAGGAGAGAATTGGCCGAATTTAAGGCCGAAAGTCATTAATCTGGCATCCATTCAGAAAATTCGTTAAAACTAACAATACAACTTTTTTCTGTATTAGAAAACCAACTTCCCGGGAAAGCAATATTACAATATGAAAGAGCAGGGAGTAAATAAATAGCTTTTGTTTTGAAAATTTACAGGAAAAACTGTGGCGATGGAGTTGGCTGGAATCGTGCCGAGATGTAGGTTGAATTCCGCCAAGGATCGAACCTGCGATGTTCAGGTTTGAAGGCCAGTAACTTATCTATTCGACAAAAACGATCGCTCGTGTTAAGTGGCTGTTACTGGCTTATTGTTGATGTCATCACAATACTCCCCTACCAGTAAGTCTGTAGAGAGGAACGATCTTTATAGCACCAAACGATATGGCTAGGGAAGAGAGTGTTTTCGGTACCGCCAAGCGATGTCACCACAAAACTGATCCTTATTTGTGTATCGTTTGATACTGAGAATGTCATTTCGTCAAACCGACGTTTGCTAAATATTCAAACTAAACTCTTTATCTAAGGGAATGAATGACCCTTTATCAAATTATCTCTATTGTGAGAAATTGTCAAAATCTATGATAAATATAATTTTCCGAGAACACTTCTTCATAATTTATTATAGTAGTATTTAATGATCATGAGTTCAAAAAAATATCTAAAAACAGTACATGGTATCTAAAAAATATCGATTTTCTTTTCTTAAAGCGGTTTTTTATACAGATATATCCATTAAAATAGTTTTTATAGCTCGCTTTAATTACAACATATTGTTTTCTACTTTTTATTTCACATTACTTTTTTATTGCAGTTATTTATAATTAGGGTGATTAAAAATGATTATTCATCATTAGTTGTTGAGACGGAACGATAATTTTATCGAGCGGTATTCTAAGCCACATCTATTGCAGTTTAAAAAAAAATCAAAAAAGCTTTTAGTGCCCAGAACGACCCCAATAAGTTATTCTTTCTAAAGAGAATACGTTCAAATAAATTTGTAAATAATGTTTCTTAAGACTTGAGCCAAAAAAACGATTTGTTCAATCTTCTTTCTCAGATTTAAAATATTTTTTTAAAATTTTTTACAAAAATTACACCATTATAAAAATTAAAGTTTAATCAATACATGCAAGATCAGTACAATCAATACATGCATGATCATCAATACATACATGCATGTTTAATCAATACATGCATGATCGTGTATAACATACGTTAATGCACGTGGAATATAACATTTAAGAATGACTTTCTGTTTTTGTTCCATTGTTCTTCTATTGCATTCCTTTATCTTTAGTGGCATGTGTATTGGATTAAAAGACTACATGAAAACGGGATGCATTTGACACATGTATCAGATGAGAACCGCTTGACTCCATTCTAAACAATTGTCGGGATTAGTATCCCTTTCTAACCCCAGATGACAGCGTATTCCCGTAGTGATGAAAGTTATGCCCAATATATTTATTGTTTGCTTGGAAGTCAAAAAAAAGTAGACGTTCACGTGAGTGTCAGCGATCAGTAGCTCACTAGAAAAGGCAGCGCAAATTTATTTTGACGATCACGTAGAAATCCAGCGAATTTTTTGTGAAATTATTAGTTTGTGAAGAAAATAATTTTTATTTCTTTAAGAAATATTCGCAACCATGATATAGATTTGCTTATCAGGAATTGTATAAAAATAAGGAGTGGATCGATGTGAATAAATAAATGACTAGTCAAGAAAACTATTTCCAGATTTTTATTGAGTAGAATATTCTATTTTTTGAATCATATGGTATGTGTTCACGAACAGTACAGAAACATTTCGTTAGGGAAATGTTCCCTATATTCCTCAATACTGAATAGTAACTATTACACATTCGCTTATGGATGTGAATGACATTGATATAATATCGTTCTGGATTATAATTAAAGGATTTAAATTGGGAAATATGCAGTGACGGATCGAACCTGCGATGTTCAGGTTTGAAGTGTAGTAACTTATCCATTCGACAAAAGCGATCGCGGATGTCTGTCTCTGGCTTATCAAGTTGTCACCACAATACTCCCTCCCTTACCAGTGAGTTACGGTAGAGACGAATGATTTTTATAGCTCCGCCAAGCATCAGTGCGAGCGAAGAGTCACTGCTGCGTCAAGTGAGTCTGACCACTTCGTGTTGGTTCCGTTTGTTGCGGGTAGGTGGCGCCACGACAGCTGTTTGAACGGGCATAATCCGAGGTCACCAAGATGTGGGGAAAGATCGAACCCGTGATGTTCGGGTTTGAAGTCCAGTAACTTAACCATTCGACAAAAGCGATCGCTCGTGTCTATTGGCTGTAACTGGCTTATTAAGTTGTCACAACAAATACAGATGAAATTACTATTACAAAAAGTATGGAATTGAGTTTTGTAAATATAGTTTAAATAAAAAACAATTTAATCGAATTCAATACTTAAAAATGTTGACAAAAGGTATATATACTTGAAATAGAAATAAATTTTTTACGAAAATGTTTGCCTTTATTCTCATAAAAACTAAATTAAATAAATTTTATAGTTTAAAGTGTTCAATACTTTAATTATTCATCTATAACTCTTCCACAATAGCTAGTGAAAATTTAATATACGCAATAGTATTAAATTTCATCAAGGAAAGCTGACATTAAAAGTTTTAAGGTAATTTAGAAAGGGATTATGATTAAGTTTCGCTTTAGAGTGACATTGAATATGCTGTAATAGCTAATGCCAAGGAAATATAATTCTTTTACCGAAACTGAAAACAAGTAATTATAATTCAATGCGTCATCTTGAAAATTTGATCCGGTGGGGTCCGTTGTTAGAGGTGGTATAAGTTGGTGAAATGAAAGTCTATATAGATCGTTTTGATTGTATATTTAAAAATGAATAATTTTTTAATTTTAAAAATGAAATAATTTTATAATAAATAAATTTAATGATAAAAATGAAATTTAATAATTTTATTAATAATTTTTAATTTAATAATTTTATTAATAAACTAAATTTACATATAGTTTATTCTTTAGGAAAATGTTCAATCTCTAAATACAGATAGGATAATATAAATACAAGGTCAAAATATTTTCCAAACTTTTTTTTCCACGAATGGAATTTTTGAATTTGAAATATTTTTCTTCTTTGTGGAA
This sequence comes from Argiope trifasciata, assembly GCA_026543055.1. Lineage (NCBI taxonomy): Eukaryota > Metazoa > Arthropoda > Arachnida > Araneae > Araneidae > Argiope > Argiope trifasciata. The sequence goes on from JAPMOQ010023138.1 coordinate 343,459, forward strand.
TATTTTTCTATTTTATATAATCGAAATTTTCTCAAAAGGATTTTTAAAACTTTTAGTTTCAGCAGTGAAATTCTGAGGAAAAAAAGTTTTTAATTTTGATACAATGCTTATTTATAAGGAAGCAAACATGAGAAACATTTATATTTTAGCAAAATAAAAATGAAATTTATTCGGTAAATGGCTAAAATCTTATTTTCAAGCTTTTATCAGGTTTGGAATATATTGTTGCGAGCTTATAATTTTGCTTCCCCGCACTAATAATGTCATCGTAAGGAAGATTGATTTACAGTCATCTGTATTGAACAGTGCCCGGGTGTCACATCATGATGCCAGAACTTGGCGACTTTGGCGACAAAAGGGATAATACCCAAAATAGCAAGCATTTTTCCAATACATCCATAAGGAACCGAATAAATCCAGAATGCTCTTGATTGTTCCAGAAAGTTTTAGCCCGATTTCCTGCCGCTTTTTAAAGCCGGAAATCTGGAGCTGCAGTGTGTGTGATCTGTCGAGAAGAACTGAATTGAGAGGTCTTGAATAAGAGTCTTGAATGGAGGCCTGGAGAGTACCGAAGCAACGACCGACTCTGAATTGCTGTGCGCCCTGTTGAAGTTTATGTCTTGTGTCGTCGTGGGGAATGGAGCTGTCCTGAACTGATGAGTAGTCCCGATGTGCGAAGTAGTGAGTCGGCAGCGAAGGCAAGAAGAGACAGAGGAATAGTTTCAGCCTGTTCCGGCGGGACCTACCTGAGCGTAGAAAAGAATCCCTTAAAGATTCCCTCTCCGGCTGAATCCTGTCTGGTCGCTATGTGAGCTACTGTCTGCTGAAGAGTACTGCAGTGAGCTGTCCTGTGTGTTCATCTCGGCCGTATATAGTGGTTGTGCTGTAAATATTTGTCGTCTGTGTGCTGTCCTGTAAATAAACATCGTCTGTGTTCTACTAAAGGACTGATCATTTCGGATTATCTTCTACACCATACACCCCACTCTATAAGTAAGCGAACCGGAGGTTTAGGATAGTAGGAGGAAAATACGCAACAATATTTTCTTTTGATTAAGGAGATTACAAAATGCAATTTGATGAAATATTAATCAAGTATTTATAAATCCAAATATAGACATTAAAATAGTGAAAAGAAAAAAGAAAAAAATGCAACTTGGGTTTTTTATGGCACTTATCATGGCCAATCTTGCTGACCAAGTCAGCGATTTTAAGCCGAGACAGCGTCTTTTGTTTTAGTAGCGCCATTTAAGACCAAGATTTCGTCTCATCTACTTATACTTCATAATCCTTTTTACGTGGCGGGTTTCATTTACTATCCCACAGATCGTAGCAAAAACATTCGCTTGCACAAACCCAGACTCCCAGATTATAGGGAAGACGCGCTTCTTTTAGGCTAGGTCACCTGTATACGACTTCATATGAAGATGATGTCGGGGATGAAGACTGATGAGCAGCTGAAGGCAGAAGTGGGACTTCTAGCTCAAATGAAGAGGACACACATTCGCTTGCACAACCCCTTTTTACAAGGGGACTTATTCACTCATTTCACAGATAGGACACAAGGGAAGAACATAGAACATCCATGCCAGAACCAGGACTCGAACCCGGGACGCCCAGAACACGGGGAAGACGCACAACCTCTAAGTCAAGACTCCAGCACGACTTTGTATAAATGTTAAATAATGAATAAAATATAAGCTATTGGATTTCATAAAGTAATAATCAAAATATCTAAAGATGTCGTATATCTAAAATAAAATATAGTTAAAATTATAACTGCCCATCAGTGCTTGATTATCATCAAATTATAGTAAAAATTTAAATATTACCATCAAAATTTCATGTACTAAATTTTCATCCAACAAATCATTCCGAACAAAATATTCAGAACAAGAAAATTTCGTTTTTTCTTCGAAACGAACTAAAAATTATACGCCGTCTGTTTTATAACGAATTCAACTTTCAAATCAGCGAAACCTCTTATTGCGAAACACAAAAATTCCCTAATACACTCGAACAAATGCATACATTTTAAAGCGAAACATGCATTCATATGCAGAAAATATGCATTCTTTCTCCCCAAAAGTATCCGCCAGCGTTTCTGTCAGAAGTATTGCCAGATTGAAAATTTTAAATTCAAATATTCCAACTTCCGATTCACGGCAGAATAATTTCGCGTTGCCATCGATTGATTTTTGATTGCAATCCCCGGTTTTGGAACGAGAGCGAGTTATTTCACGATGCGAAGCTCACGGCAAGTAGGAATCGCGTGTAAGTAGTTTGCATCCTATTTCAACAAATATTAGTTTCAAGAAAGATTTAATAACAACTTTTGCATGCTAATATTTACGAAATTATGTTCTAGTATTTGATACTCTTTTAAAAAACTATCCAATATGAATATTTTATTTATTTATCAAATAAAACGTTACATGTAAGAGTGAAAATTTACTTTTTTTGGTGTCATAATTTCATCTCTTTCGTAAATTTACGCTGATACGTTTGCTTCATTTTCTATCGAAAAGCATGAGTAGGGTTGGGTGATGACTAACTTAATCGTGATATATCGACCAAAACATATCGATTTTTTTCGATATATCGATATATTATTCTCGAAATTATGTTCTAGGATT
>JAPMOQ010023138.1:360647-393647 GCA_026543055.1 Argiope trifasciata
TTACTTTTTTAAAAATAATTACCAAAAAAAACAATTAAGTATCCAAAAATGATTGATTTTCGCAAGAATTGAACTCGTATTCTTCGCCTTCACGTGAATAATACCAAAATCCTCGCATTTCACCGATCCAGCTACTGCCCCTTGGTTTCGGTTTTCATTACAAACTGCTAAAACTCTATTTAAAGCATTAAAAATGAATTAAATTTACAGAATGAAATAATACTTGAAAAAAAAACTGCATTAACATCGCGTGTCATTCATCCTGAGTTCAAAAAAATGTATTTGAACTCGAGTGGATGAATAGAAAGTATTTTATGAACGATTGAAAATTTGAACAAGTATATAAATAAATAAATATAGAGAGAATGTGAACAAATAGTAAGAATTGAAAAAGAAGTCTGGATACTTCCGTTGATCAAAGTGTCCTTCGAGAACCTTTCTCTTAGTGAGAGTTGTGGGATAGACTGGGTTAATTGAGGAATTTTATGAGAATATTTGAGCACAGTTTTGTCTCCTTTGGATCAATTTAGAGTAAGGTTCCATACAATCAGAAAATATATTGCCGCAAAAATCAGAAAAGTCAGCAATCGTCTTGGCTTAGTCAGCAGGGCATCATCTTTTAGATTGATTGGTCCTCGGATCCAATCCCAGCTACTGTGTTTTATACATAGATTTGAATCCTTTTATTTAAATTGTAATCAATTGTTTAAGATCTAGAATGTTCTAGATCTTTGTTAAACGTTTAAACTGGATTGTTCTCAAACATTTTTTACTTACTATTTAAACATTTTTTACTTTATAAAACTTTTTTAGGTGTAGTCCCATAAGTGATGGGTAAATTCTCAGTCTCCTGCTGTTGCGAGTTGCTTCATTCTAATAAATCTAATTGCTTGTTTAACTAACGGCGTGGTATTTTCGACCTTTATGATGCTGGAACATCCTGGCTGGTAGAGCGTTGGACTGGTGATTGTTAGCTCACGAGTTCGATTCCGTTAGCAGAAGATTTCACGAGTGTAGTGGTGATTGACCATGAAATTTTTAATATAGTTGGAAAGATAATTTTTCGAAAACTAAGATGGTGCAAAATTATTTGTACCATAATATTGTCGGAAGTTTTTGAAAAAAAAAAATTATTAAATGTTTAGTTAAAATTTCAAACCCATTGGATTGGTTTCCCTAAAACTTTCTCGCACACTCTCTAATAAAACTATTACCTCAGAGGAAGACTTGCATTGCATCTGCGTGCAACAGCTACGAAATATGAACGTCTATCTTGAATTGAGCATCTTTAATGAATCTGTTGCATCTCTGAGGCGAGTTATTTGGTGGTTAATCCATGGTTAATAGATCCGAAAATATTTCTTATACTTTAGATGATTGTATTATGCCTGTAACCTTCGCGTAAGTACGAACAATATGTTGTAAAGTTTTATCGGAATCAGATGAGCGGTAAGGCAGCGAATAAGAGACATACAGACAAACATTCATTTTTTATACATTTATACATTTTTATATATTCAACCAAAAATCACAAATATTAGTTCGTTTTTGATAACCGACACTCAATGCATAAGCAGTTATGATAATAGCCGTTATGCATGAAAATTTTTCAGTCACTGAAGTCATTTTAAGAGGCTGAAAATGCCATGCTAATGCCAAGGTGAAATCGAGGTGTGTTTTTAATCTGCGTGATTGAAACAGAATTCGAGGTCACGTTTTCTTCAAAGAAATCCTTTTCGTCATCATGACCGATGAACCTGGCAGCGATTGTTCAAATATTGAGACAGCATCTGAATGTTATATTCTTCCATGCAATAGCACAGTTTAAAAAAAAACACGGTTTTTTGTTTTACTAGAAATTTTATATCTTTTTTCAAATTGGTTTAGCATAACTAACGTATTGCCACCGAAAGCTAAGTCACGGAATAGTTTTTCTTCATCATAAGAAATTACACATAAGTGAGGAAATTTATTGTGAATGCATAATTCATGTTTAGGACAACAAAAAAATCTATATAAATAAAAGCGAATGTTTGTCTGTATGTCTTATACGTCTTTTTAAACCGTTCACCCTATTTCACAATAAAACTTGGTCAGGTTATTGATTACACATACGGGATTACACACATGGATGATGCAATTATCTAAAATTAAAAAAAAATTCGAAACTCGACCATAACTATTAACTAAGGAATAATCTGCAAATAACACGCCGAGGAGACAATAGATTCTGTAGAAATGCTAAATCTGAAAGATTCATACACTGATGGAAAAAAAATCCCAACACTAGGAAGGAGCTGTGCTAGATAAACGAAATTTGGTAGGCGTGTTTATACATCTGAAAGATGACGTCGATTCCAATTTCGAGCTACGCGCGTAAGTGTGGCGCTAGTAGCGACACTATGAACATGCAAATGAGGTTTGCTTTAAATAAGCGCTGTAAGGTTCGCGATCGTTATTTACACTTGAGATTTGACGTAGTGGGTTAATGTTAGTCAAGGATGCCTCTGAGAAGACGAAGAAGCCATTATCAACAGCTCACTGAGTTTGAACGAGGTCGTGTGGTAGGGCTACGAGAAGGTGGGTTTTCTTTCCGCGATATTGCTGAAAGACTTGGCAGCAATGTATCCTCTGTGCATGAGTATTGGCGGCAGTGGTCAAGGGAAGGTACTGCCTCAAGAAGACCAGGTTCCGGGCGGCCACGTGGTACTACTGAGAGGGAAGACCGTCGTATTCGGCGTATGGCTGTGGCCATACCTCCCCAAACCATAACTCCAGGGCCTACTTCTGGAGTTATGGTTTGGGGATCAATTTCGTATGACAGCAGGAGCACACTCGTGGTTATCCCACGCACCCTGACTGCAAATTTGTACGTCAGTCTAGTGATACAACCTGTTGTGCTGCCATTCATGAACAGCATTCAAGGGGGTGTTTTCCAACAGCATAACGCTCGCCCTCATACCGCTGTTGTAATCCAACATGCTCTACAGAGTGTCGACATGTTGCCGTGGCCTGCTAGATCACCAGATCTTTCTCCAATCGAGCACGTATGGGACATCATGGGACGACAACTCCAGCGTCATCCACAACAGGCATTAACCGTCCCTGCATTGACCGCCCAAGTGCAACAGGCATGAAACTCCATCCCACAAACTGATATCCGACACCTGTACGACACAATGCATGCACGTTTGCATGCTTGCATTCAAAATTCAGGCGGTTACACCGGTTACTAATGTACCAACATTTCACATTTGAAATGGCTCTTCTCGCCAATGGCTCTACCTGTGATCTTGAAACTTTAATCAATTAAATATGTTACCTAGACAAAGGTAACATGTAAAAGACAAATGTATTCCTAAAATTTCATTACTGTACAATAATTTTTTCTTGGTGTTGGGATTTTTTTCCATCAGTGTATTTTGTAGATATCGTGCGCAAATGTCGTGGAAGTTATTCTCAGAGTAACTTACAGATTATGCGAGAAAGTGTTGGGGAGACCAATCCCAGAGGTTTTAAATTTTAATTAAATGTTAGCTCTTTTAGCAGTAAGTACCAAAAATATTGCAGTACGAATAATTTGGCACCATCTTAATTTTTAAAAATTATCTTTTGAACTATATTAACAATTTTATGATGTAAATATATTTTCTATGCTGAATAAATGTTAAAAAATATTTTAATCCCTTTTTCTAAAATTAAATGTGAGAATTCTGGTCGAATATGAAACGAATCGCGAGATACAATAAATAGTTTCTTGTATTACCGTTCTGAAAAACACCAAGCATTACGATTCTAAAAGAATACACAAATCTAATACATAAAAATGAATATTTGTTCGTCCGTATTTTACATATTGTTGTTCCGTTTATCCTATTTCGATGAAACATTGCCAAATGATTGATTGATCGCACTTATTTTTTTCGGCGGCAGCAACGAGCCGGGTACCTGCTAGTAATAAATAAAAATGACATCCACTGTCGCAAATTATTATTTTATGAGAGCATTATTATTTTAAGTAATTATTCGCCTTAATTAATTTAAGTCAATCACGAAACTTATCTATCGGCCTCTATCTCCCCCCCTATATATATAATGATATTTTTTTTAACTTTCATTTTCAATTTTTCTAGCTGACAAACAAAGTTTTGGAGCTCAATCGATTTTGAGATGGAAAAAAATACTCTTATTTTTCTAAATATCGACTCATGCGTAATCTAATTGACTCGTGATTGTTTCAAACCGGTTTAAACTAGTTAAGGACTTAAATAAGACAATCAGTAAGAATGCTGATAATGTATAATTTTGAAATCAAGTTGTAAACTTTAGTTGGCGATAATTTGCCAAATTGCGGCTTCGAGCAGATTGAAGAACCCATACGTTTTTCGAGTTAATTCAATATTATTCAATATACCTAAAAAATACCTATGCATAATATACCTATACATATATATACATAATATAATAATACAAATTTAATTCAATGTATCTAAATTAAATTATCCATTGAAAATGTAAGATACCTGAATAAAGTTTATTGTGTAGAGATTTTTAATACCTTGAAGTTTGATATATAAGGACATTTCTATATACGAAGTTTTTATCAAGTGAAACATGATTTTGTTTTCACTTGAGATTTTTGGAGCTTCAAAATGTAAGGGCAACAAATTGTTGAAGTCTCAAAATGGTGGAAAGAAATTGGTGATTTATTCCTTTTTTATTTTGCAATCGGCTTTCACAGTATAGTTTTTGAAACATATATCGTCTGCTAATATAGTTTAATTTTGGAGTCGACGCTCATTGAGTGGGTTTTGAATTATTTATCGTCTGTTGTTTTAGTTTCTACACTATTAGGTGTATTAAGCTGTATCTTGATTAATTGATTTCTTAATTCTGTTGATTTAAATATGATCGCTAGTAAATAAATTTATCCTCTTTTTTATTTAATTACTTTTTATTCTCATTTTTTAAATTTTAATTTTAAATAAATTATTGCTGATATTTGAAAATTCCTTCTAAAACACTTCAGCCATCTGATTTCGCAAAATTAAAATATTCTAAAATAGTATTAAATTCTACTTTATTAAGTTTATCCAGTATCAATTGAAACATCGACCATTAGGTTTTTATATTATCTAGCTGTTAATAGATGATGAAAACATATAGTTTACGAATGCTTCTATTTTTAAAATGGGCCATAACTCAGAATCAAAGAATATCGTAAAATTTCAAGGATTTAGAAATCACTATACAGAAGTGGGTATGCGGAAGGAAATTGTGGGTTTTGATTTTTAGGCATAGCAGGGTTGTTTGACTTGCTTTCATCGATGTTTATTCTGTGCCATCTTCAGCATTTCTTGTGACTCCATTTTATATTATTTAAAATTTTACTACATTCTAGGGATTCTTACATTCTTCTTAGTGGTTTTCATGTGCTTTTTAAGTTTTGATCAGCATTAGGTTACGAAACTACAAAAAACGCAAATATTTCATAGTAGCTTTCATGGGTCTGTTATAGATTAAGTTGGAAAATATGAAAAAAAAGAACTATTTTTTTTGTTGTTTTATCAATTTTTGTAGTAGGTCTCATGAGCCTTTCACAGTTTTGGGCCGATTGAGCTACCAAAGGTTTAAAGAAAATTCCCAATATTTCATTTTATTAATATATTTAGTAGCTTATCATGAACCTTTTATAGGTTGATCTTTCAAAGGTTAAAAAAAAAACGTTTTTTTTTGTTATATCAACTTTTGTAGTAGCTCTCATGAGCCTTTCTCAGTTTTGGACAGTTTTAGCTGTAGAACATTAAAAAATAAATTCCAAATATTTCATTATATTAACACATTAAGTAGCTTATCACGAACCTTTTATAGGTTGAGCTGGCAAAGGTTGAAAAAAAAAAACGAAATTTTTCGTTATATCAATAATGACAACAACAACAAATGGACAACTTTAGTTGTTGAACATTCAAATATAAATTCCAAATATTTCATGATACCAACATACTTAATAGCTTTCATCGGCTTTTCATTGATTAAGCTGGCAAATGTTTTAGAAAAAGATTTTTTTTTGTTTTATCATCTCTTTTAGTAGCTCTCATGAGCATTTCACAGTTTTGAGCAGGTTGAGCTAACGAAGGTTTAAAGAAAATTCCCAATATTTCATTATATTAATATATTTAGTAGCTTATCACGAACCTTTTATAGGTTGAGCTGGAAAAGGTTGAAAAAAAACGACGAAATTTTTCGTTATATCAATAATGACAACAACGACAAATGGACAACTTTAGCTGTTGAACATTCAAATATAAATTCCAAATATTTCATGATACCAACATACTTAATAGCTTTCATCGGCTTTTCATTGATTAAGCTGGCAAATGTTTTAGAAAAAGATTTTTTGTTTTTGTTTTATCATCTTTTGTAGTAGCTCTCATGAGCATTTCACAGTTTTGAGCAGGTTGAGCTATCGAAGGTTGAAAAATAAATTCCAAATATTTAACCATATTAATATATTTAGCAACTTTCAAGGAGATTTTATAGGTTGAGCTGGCGAAGATTAAAAAAATAAAATTTTCATTATACCAACCTATCCAGTACCTCTTATGAGCCTTTTAATGTTTTCATGTAGGTGGGTTTCAATGTAAGCAGATTGGGCTGTCAAAGGCTAAAAAATGAATTCAAAATATTTTTTTATACCAACATATTTAGTAGCTTTCATGGTCCTTTTACAGGTTGAGATAGCAAAGGTAAAAAACACGATATTTTCCATCATAGAACATTAAAAGAATAAATTACAAATATTTTTATATCAATATATTCGGTCATTTTCATGGACCTTGTAATGTTTCTCCGTTTACTTCACATGACCATTGGTATTCCGGCCAGATGTAACGTCACCTGCTTTCCCACATATCGTTAAGTACCCCCAGATCGCCATACGGAGATCCTCTACGCCACTGGAGCCATTCTGTTTGTTCATTTATTGTATCCAGATAAGGAAACGACATATGTGTGTTTTGTCGTTTTAATGAGATCCCTCATATCTTCAATGGACAAACAGATATTAAGGCTGTGATATTCTGGTTGGTAGAGCGTCACTCTCACAACCGAAAGGTAGAAAGTTCTGTCCTCGTTTCGGTCAAAGATTGCTGTGTTGGCTAATGGCAATTGAGACACGTTAGATATGTCGTGACTGCAAAGTCCTCCAAGTTCCCACAACAAATGATACCTCTGGGGGTACTGAATCATAGATGAATCGGTCACTGATTTGGATCTACATTCTGACTCGCGGATGGATGAAGGAGTTCGACCTTCCCCTGAAAAAAGGTCGTGTCGTGTGTGTTCGAGCAAAGTCGTGCTTCCATCTTAACGGTGCTCGTTCACAAAGAAAGGCGCACACCTCTGCCTTCATTCGAAAGAGCTAAATCTCATCCGGCTTGGTATGATAAAGTGGCATTAGACAGAACATCAATAAGGATGAAAGTTAATAACAGATCAGATTTTAAGGCCGAGGTTGGAAAGGTTAAAAACGTTACATAAACCTATGTAGTAATTGAATATGGGTCTTTCATAGTGTGTTGTCGATGGTTAAGAAGATAAATTCAAGATTTTTCATCATATCATCATTTTTTTTTTGCACAATGTATATAATTTTTTGCATGCGAAAAGAAAACTGACGGAAACGTTCTCATTTATAGCGATTATGAATTCTCTAACGTCATTTAATTTGTTAGAAAGTAAAATAGAGAACAAAACGTGAACTTTCAATGCATCCCAACACACATGTTTCAATGAATCTAAAACACACAGCAGAGAAAATGTGAGTTTGTAAAATTTTTGAACCGTCAAAAAATGAAATTGAAAGCATCGTCAAAACTTCCAAAATGCCTAAGACAAGATAAAGAGCTCTTCACACCTTTCACACAATTTCAGCACCCCCTTCTTCCACCTCCTTTTTCTACCTTTCGAATAAAACTTTAGATCCGCACGTCGGACGATCTCATCAACCTTGAAAAGGGAGCTGTCAAGGCATCTTTCAGAGTAAAATGTATTAACTAATGTCTGCAACATTTCGCCAGGCTTTTGTCGGTTGTTGGAAGAAAGATGGATTGGGGAGGCCACTGTTTGAGTTTGTCCCGAGAAAAGATGGTTCAAATTGTTTTTTCTTTATGCGAGAGCATCTTTTAGGCAGCTGAAAGAATAATAAGAGTTTGAAATGTTTCGGGAGTTTGTTTATGAAAAGGAAAAGTGAAAATTTGTTAAATTTTTCAGAATTTCTAACATTTCTTTTTTTAGTGAAAGCTGTCAGTTCTTGAAAGAGTTTAGGAATCGCTTCAAAATTAACGCATCTGCAAATAAAATTAAATGTTCATGGCAAAAGGGAGCTGGTGATTACGTGAGCGGTGTGTAAAGGCCTTATCACACGTCGAAATATTGTCCGCACTTTTCGTCAACATTTTTCCTTCACAAGCGGTCAAGCAAATTTTTTCGTCATCGACAACTTTTTTTAACCAGCTTGAAAATGCCGACGATAGTGATGGAAATATTATCAGCAAACGAAATTCAACCAATCATGTGAAACTTTGATTGTGACGTCACTTTCGCTGTTGTTGCTGACGGAAAATGCGGGTAATATTCCGCCGTGTGATAAGGCCTTAAAATGCTGCCTGAAAAAGTTGTCTTAAATGAAGCCGTAAGCTGGAGTCGCAAGCGATGTGACAGATATACCATGAGCGAAAAGACGATTCTTAATATCATTAATGCCTCATTCACTCCTTCGAAATATATTTCTTTTTTTTTCATTTCTTGTCATTTGACACGAGTCGCTTGTTTGTGTATTAAGTTATTTTTTTATTATTACATTGCTACCATTTTGCTTGATCAAGATTTTAAGTCTACAGCATATTGCGGAAATAATACATAAACATTCACGATCATGCTCTGACTGACTAGCGCAGTGATGGGGAAACTACGGCCCGCGGGCCAAGTCCGGCCCGCGGAAAGGTTTAATCCGGCCCGTTTAAGAGTGCCGTCGTGAGAATGTTTGAAAGCATTCTTACTTCATAATGTGACGATCCGCATAAAAACTACCTGTGGCGATATTCAAAACACAATAGTATTCTGGACAAATCCATCCGACCCAAACAGCTGACTCCTCTTCGCTCGAAACTTCCAGACACTCTCGCATTTTCGATTCATTGTTCTTTTTTTCCGAAAGAACCGCAAAACTCCAATTCCCGAACAATCCTTGCAGGTAGGTATAAATACAAGCGAGGCCGCCCGAAGATCAGTTAGTTAGCAACTTAGTCAGTCATCTGCAACGACCCACTGGGACTCGAGTAATTGTTTGTGTAATCCCCGAAACTCCCACTGCCTCAACAAACACCCGCGCAAGAGCATTAGTTAGTAGTAAGCTTTCGTCAATTGCATTTTTTGCGTGTTATTCTCCGTAGTAGGTAATGTCTAAAATGGATGCTAAGAAAAAGAAAAGTGGATTCAGAATGTCAAGTTTTTAAAGAAGAATGGACGTGGAAATATTTCTTTACTTTATTTAAAGAAAAACTTGTCTGCTTACTTTGCAATACAACTGTTGCAGTTTTAAAAGAATATAACATTCAACGCCATTTCAAGAGCAAACATGAAAATCACTCCTACTCATCGTTAAGTGAAAAGGTGAAAAAAATTAAATCTAAAGATTTAATAAAAAATTTATCAAGTCAACAACAATGATTTCAGAGAGCTAATCCTTCTCAAAGATGCGCTACGAAAGCCAGTTATGTGTTTCTTATAATATTGCTAAATCTAATAAAGCATTTTCAGATGGAGAATTTATAAAGCAGTGCATGATAGATGCGTGCGATATTATGTGCCCTGAAAAGAAAAAGGATTTTCAGTCACTGTCTCTCTCAAGAAGAACAATCACAGAGAGAATTGAAAATATTGATAAAAATCTAATTTCACAACTGACTACAAAAACTCAAAAATTTATTTTTTATTCAGTTACCATGGATGAAAGTTCAGATATCAGCGATACTGCGCAGTTACTCATATTTGTAAGAGGAATCAACGCCCACTTTGAAATTACAGAAGAACTTGCAGGGCTGCAGTCAATGAAAGGAACAACGACTGATGCCGATATATTTTGTTAATTTGAAAATCGCATCGTTAAACTTCGTTTACCTCTTGATAAGTTATGTAATGTAACTACAGATGGTGCTCCTAATATGGTTGGAATCAATCAAGGATTTGTTGGGAAATTTAATTCTAAGTATCCGGAAAATGATGTTTTTTTGCATTGCCTTATACATCAGGATGCTCTCTGTTAATCGGCTTTAGATATTGACCATATACTTAATATTGTTGCAAAACTAGTAAATATGATTCGTTCCAGAGGATTATTAAATCGCCAGTTTCAACAGTTTTTGGAGTCCATTCATGCTGAGCATTCCGATATCCTGTATTATTCAAAAGTTCGTTGGTTAAGTGCTGGAAAAGTATTTGAGATTTAAAAGACGATATTGTGAGTTTTCTTCTTGATAAAGACATTTATAATCAATTTGACGTCTTAGAAAACGAAACGTGACTTTCTGATTTCGCTTTTTTCACAGACCTCTTCGTATACATGAATCAACTTATTCTCAAATTGCAAGGGAAAAATCAGTTTCTTCACTATATTTGGCAATACCTGAAGAGTTTCAAATTACAGTTATTATTATTTGCTAATCAGATCTCTAAATCTGATTTTTCTCATTTTCCAAGAATACAATCTTTAAAATTCACTATATCAAACAATAAGATTAAAAAATACGAAATTAATTTGAGAAAACTATCTTCAGAATTTGAAAGGAGATTTCAGGACTTTAGAAAAATGGAACCAGAGTTTAGTATTTTTGCGACCCCATTCAATGTTAATTACGAAGAAGTTGATGCAAAATTTCAACTTGAGTTAATAGAACTGAACTGTAGTACTTTCCTGAAACAAACTTTTCATACAGTACCATTACTAGAATTTTATAAAAATTTAAGTCCAGATAATTTCCTAAATCTAATTACTCATGCAATGAAGATAATGACAATGATCAGCTCATCTTATATATGCGAACAAATCTTTTCAACAATGAAGCTTAGGAAAACTTCTTTAAGAAACAGAATTACAGATGAGCACCTTTCATCAGTTTTAAGAATTTCTGCTTCGCAAATGGAACCGGACTATGAGGAAATTTTGATAAAACAGTCTCAATTTCATTTTTCTCATGCACCATCAACCAGTAATGACACCAGAAAATAAAGTGATAATACTTCACATCAAGAACTACACTAAATTCATTTTATATTTTGTGCTTATAATTTTCTTACCTTTTGCTTTTTTACTATTAAAATAATAAGTGTATGTAATAATATATGTATACGTTTATAGAACACATAAATTTTTTAACGATTAAGCATTATTCTTTGGCCCGCTACGATCGTCTAGTTATTACAAATGGCCCGTCTTAAAAAAAGTTTCCCCACCACTGGACTAGCGGATCACAATTGGGAAATGTCGTAGCTGTATACTACATTAAAAAAAGAAAGGCTGTCTAGAGTTCATTGTCAACAGTTTTTATGTTTCCTAGGATAAAAATTTCATCGCGAATGATTTTTTTGGTTGCTTTGGATGAAAATCTCATAAGTGAATCACAATCCAAAATTTGGGGATCTCTTGACTATGTACTATTTTAAAATAGAGAAGTGTATAGAAATCACGGAAGTCAATTTGTTTGTTCCCTTGGATACAAATCTCATCGCAACAAATTTCCCAGTCAACCTTGGATACAAATCTTATTTCAACTAATTTATTTTTTACCATGGAAAAAAATCTCATCGCAACTAACTTTTTGTTGCGTTGGATGAAAATCTTATTTCATTTAATTACTTTTAGCACGGTTTTGTTACCAAAAGTAATTTTGTTGGATAAAAATATCATTTCAACTAATTTTTGAAAAATCACAAAAGAAAATCTCATAGCAACTAATTTTTTATTTCCTTGGATAAAAATCATATAATTCACTATTTGGGAATATCTTAACTGTATAAACGTTAAAAAATAAGAGTTTTCTAGAAATCAAGCGCAACCAATAATTTAAAGATTTTTCTTGTAAGCTGCTCTCAGAACTTTTTAGAGCTTATTCAATTTTTGTAGTACAGTTTTCTTTAATTTTGAAACATAAAACACTTTTTACTGATCAATTTTGAAATTGCTCTCTTGTTCAAAATAATGATTGAGCGCTTTTAAGACATTGTTTAGTTTTTGTTGTATAATTTTCTTTAATTTTGAAGCATGATACGCATTTTACTGATTAATTTTGAAATCGATCAGTAGAAAGTGTATTATGTTGTTCAAAATCATGATTGAGTTTTTTTTTTGATTGAGCGCAATTGTTGATTTTGATGGATTTTTTAATGATTGAGCTCTCTTGTTCAAAATAATGATTAAGCTTTTTTCATTAATAAAAAAATATTGTTTAATTCAAAATTTTAAATCATTTTATGTTCAAGTTTTTATTTCCACCTAAAATGAAAATAAGTTCAGAAAAGCGATAAGCAACGGACTTACCCTGGTGTTGTCAAAACTCGTTTTGTTGGTGACGTCATACAAGAGAAGCAGAGCTGAAAAGAAATGGAATTAAAGTCATGAAAAAGGTTTTCATACTTTTAAACAAACAAAGAAATTTGAATATCAAAGAAATTCCGAAATTATAGAAAGAAAGAAAACATTCCATTGAGATAAAAATTTTTTGACACTTTTTGTAGTTGAATGTATATATTTTTAAAGTAAATCTATTATTTGAACGTCAATTCTAAATATTTTTGTAACCCTTTGAAGAATAAATAAATGTTCGAATATTATTTTTAAGAATTTGAAGGGATTCAAAATGTTATAAAAAGCGGAGTTTTGCAAGAATAGCTTGACAAAAGGAAATAAAAAGCAGTTTTGAAATGTTTATTACGAAAAATGAATTCTATCGATAGCTTGTTTTTACAAAAAACAAAAATAAATAAATAAATAAAAATAAAAAATGTCACAAAAAGTTGTTTTTGATTCTAGATAAACAAAATTGAAAGAAAGAATTATATATTTAATAATTATATAATTAAATTCAAATTACTTTTCTAAATTTTATATTAATTTAGTTCATATTAACTTCATTCTAAAATGTTGTCTAATTTCCTGATTCCTTTAAAATTTTTTAAATTAAATAAATGTAACAGGTGCTCTGTAAAACTGCTGACATCGACAAAATCAAAGGCTTTGAATGAAGGGATAAAAAAACTATTCAGATAAGTACATTCTTTTAAAAGATCCCCATAATTCCCTTATCGAAATTGACACGTGTAAAGAAATGTCTATAAATATCTCTCATCTATATAAATAAAAATGAATGTTTGTCTGTATGTCTCTTATGCGCGGCCGTACTGCTCATCCGATTCCGATAAAACTTTGAATACTTATTACTTGCACTTATTGCTTTTCTGTTGAAGACGGAAAAACAAAAAAATATTGCCAACCCTAAAGTCTTGAATAATAAATTAAAAAAAATACTATTAATATTATTTACGCTTCTCTTTTATATATCCCTCAATTTCAAAGAATATATTCATTTCCAATACGAAAATAAATATCATTCTTTCTATCCTTCCTAATGAAACAAGACAGATATTTTAAATTCCAAACGATATTTCCAAAATTTATTCTTCTATGGCAGCAATGTAATGGATTCCAGCTAGTAGTATATAAACACAAAAAATTATATATATACATATATACTAAAATTTAACATGGAACTACATTAGTATTCACTAAATAACATACCTGATTTCATTTATTTAAATAATTCTGCTTATTAATCATTGCTTATTATTACCAGTGAAAATACAGACCGACATGCGGTCAATCTTTTCACAGATTTGGTTCAAAATTTGACTATCGAATTTTTCGAGGATTACAACATTTCATATGTATTTCTTCGTGTTTGAGGATTTAAAAACTGATAGCAATTAAACCTCTCTCATTTAACCATAGTTAATTAACATTATCACTTCACAACTTCTATTAACCTCTACTTATAATCTCTATCAATACATTGACTCTTGAGTACTGCAAATTCGATTAGTTTGGTTTAACGAATTTCTGTATTAATGGGAATTTATATAGAAATAATTCTCCGAATGCACAAATTATAGCGTGTTACTCTTTGTTTTAAATCTAGTTTAATTTTAAAGGGTTAAGATGAGTTTAAAACTTAGTCGATAGAAAATATATGCCAAGATACATCGAAACAGTTAATTGATACAAACAATTAATTATATATTTAACAATCAAATTAACAAGCAGTTTATAAAAACAAGTCATATAATATCTTTTTATTCAATTTCTTCTTAGATCAACAAAGAAAAATTTTATTTTACTTATTTTCAATTAAATAATTATCAAAAATATTATTAAGAATCAAAACATAATTAATTTTCGCATTTTTCACTGCGTAAAAAAATACTTAAATTCTTGTATTTTACCAATTAAGCTGGTATTTTACTGGCATTTGGAGCCTTCTTGTATTTTATTGGAAAATACAAGAAGGCTTTTATTAGAAATTATTCTATTTGAAGAAGTATTTTTTGAAGTTTCAGCAACCAAATTTGGAAGGACTAAGTCAAATTATCTGATTTTTTAAAGCCTTTCAATACAGCGCACATAAAATTATATTATTGTATTTTTAGAAATGACTCCGGCATAAAAGTATTGTTGCAATAAAAAAACTACAACAATAACAAAAGAAAAAAAAACTCTTTGTGATATTTTCAAAGAAACATGAAGTAATAACCGTAAAATTTAATTTCCTACACTCTATTGAAGACAGGAAAAAAGTGGAATCATTTTTTTTCAGACGTTGAAACATATGTGAAATTTTTCATGCGTTGTCCTGCTGTTGTCTTAAAAACCAAACTTTTCTGCCGCTACGCCAAGACTTCATATTCCCCCCCCCCCAAAAAAAATTCCCCGTAATTGATTAATTATGATACTACAAAGGCTGTGTTGCTCTTTATGTCCAAAATATTAACTTAACTTCGCTTAGAGCAGAGAAAAGCAATTAGGTTTTAAGCAAAGGGAGCAGTGCCCTAATTCATTAAGGGATAGGTACCTTCCATTAGACAAAACTTTTAGAAGAAAATAAAATTATTCCAAGTCCGGAGTTTCAGAACAAACAGTAAACTACCAACAGAACACAGACCCGAGACACAGATTCATAAAAGAAGGAATTTTGAAGCGAACTTGTGAATTTTCCCTGTCATTTTCCGATGTCAAAAAAGCACTTAAGGTTTGCAGCGCGATTTACATAGTTTTTTTCCTCCACTTTGAATTCTTAAAAGCCGAAGAAGGGCCCTGAAAATATCTCTTAATGCAATCGCGCTATTAATTCCGGAACCTAGCAGCAAGAATTGGATTACTTCTTCATCTTCGCATTTAACTTCGTTACGGCGGCGACATGGAAGCTTTCAAACATTTAGAGGCAGGAGGAGGGAGATGAGCTCTGATTGGCTTAGAGTGACGTCATGGACTCTTAAAATGAGTGGAGGTTTTTTGCTATTTCAGGTTGGATTCTGTCTCCAGTCATAAAAGCTCACGATAATTTTATCGGTCGGTTTAATGCAGCTTGGTTATACCAAGCCGAATGAGAGTAGCTCTTTCGAATGTATGTAGGCAGAAGTGTGCCCCTTTCGTTGTTATCACGGGGCCGCGTTGGCCTGGTGGTAGAGTCTCGTCTTCGGAACCGGAGGACTTCAGGTTCTAGACTCGATTCCACCGAAGAACCGTCGTGTGAGGGGGTCTATTGTACGTTAAATCTGTCAGGCAAAACGTCCTCCCGCTGGTGTGATGTGGACTGTGACCGTGGTTCAAAATGACGAGATCCGTCCCAAAATAGAAATAGTGTTGCTTTATAACGGGACGTTACAATAACTAAACTAAACTTCGTTGTTATCACACACTGTTAAGGTGAAAGTAAGACTTTCCTCGAACACACACGACACAGCCCTTTTTAGGGAGCGGTCGAACTCATTTATCCATCCTCAGGTCACAATTTAAATTTCAATCAGAGACCGACTCATCCCTGATTCAGTACCCCTAGAGGTTATGGGAACTTGGAGGACTTTGCTGTCACGCAATACTGCACGTGCCCCAACAGCCATGAGCCAACACGGCGGTCTTTGGCCGAGACGAGGACAGAGTTCGCTACCTTTCGGTGACGAGACTGACGCTCTGCCAACCAGATTTGCCTTTACATCAGATGTAGTTAGCAATCAATAAGTTTGGTACAATAAAACATACAGTAATTATAATTTGTTTTAATTCGGGTTTGTAGTGTAATTCTTAAACGCATCTTAGTAATAATGAAACCCCAACGAAAACTAGAGCCGCGGTTTCCTGGTGGTAAGGTCTCGGCTTTGGAAATGAAGGGTTGCAGGTTTGATACCTGATTCCACCGAACAACCACCGAGTAAGCGGGTTTTCCCGGTATTGAAAAAACATTTATTCGGAACAAGATTCATATTAAAGGGTGATGTTTAAAACGATACAAAGGACTGGTTCATTATCCAGGGACCTGATTATTGCCAAGACTGGTCAAACAAACTGATGGCGATGATCCTCTTAAACTGTTGAGGCATTTATCACGCCACTGGACCCATTCCATACTAAGTGGTTCTAGCGTCTAGCGAAGTGGTCTCGCCCAGAGGAGAGAGCCGTGGTAGGATATCGATGGTTCAGAATGTGTCCCAATCGGACATCCACAGACGAAGAGTTGGATTGTACAGGTGACGAAATGGTGTCGTTCTTTTGAATACGGCAGATATCAAATGGGAAACCTCAATGAGGAAACTTATAGGTGAGAGACCTCGAGCTAGCCCCCGTACAGCCCCATTTGGCTTGAAGCTGGTGTTCCCTTTTCCCGTATTTTGATTGAGAGGCCTATTTTTAATACTCAGTAAATTAATTTTTAAAAACTTCACCACTAACAATTTCAGAATTAACGGGAGTAAATCCCCATGAGAGTCTTTTTCAGTTTTTAAGGGCCATTGGCGTCTACGAATATATATAAGCTATACTATTTTATGTAATTCTTTAAAAAAATTTCTACCTTGTGTTATTCAATCATTTCACGTCATTTTTTTAAAGATCCTTGAATACAATTATATAAAAATTGCTTCTATTTCCCGATTGGCAATATTTTAACCCTATGATTGGCGCAGTTTAGCCAAAATTGATTCTTGCGCCACTAAAAATGACAACCCACCAACCCACCATCCTTATCCCGGTATTGAAGAGACACTTATCCGAAACAAGGTCCATATCAGACGGTGATATTCTAAAAGGTGCAAAGAACTGACTGCAGAGTCAGGGTCCTGATTATTAGCAAAATGAATTGAACAAATGGTCTCATCGGTGTGATAAATGCCTCAACAGGTGAGGTGATTTTGTAGAGAAGTGACCATCACATCTGCTTCTTAATGACCATTTATGTCCTGGATCTATTGGTAATAAGTCCCTTTTCCTTTGCTTTGTAAACTTCTTTGGGGTCATTCCTCGTAAAGTTAATAAATGAAAATGAGAATGCCTTCTTCAGAGAATTAGTATTAAACTGAGCATTTCACAAAACCAGCATTCGACATTCAAATTTAGTCAATTGTGATGAAAAATATTCTTTGTCATTCTGTGCAACTAAAAGTCCGTTATTAAAACGGGGCAGCAGGGCACGGAGGATATCTGTCTTAGTTACCCTTTTAATAACAATTAACCCCCGTTCTTCATCCGCAATCAAATGGGCCAACAACCCTTAAAAATCACTTCCACTTTATGCTTCATGAGCGACCGTGTCACCAGCGTGACACAATTCAATTACCTTCCCTCTCTCGGATGGGCTCTTCGCCCAACTGCGTCTCGTGTGAGGGCCGAAGTCGTCCCATTCCTGACTTCTTCCGCGGAGAGCCCTGGATCCATCCACAGAGATGGCTACAGCGCATTTCATTGCAAGCGATCCTTTTGAAAGGAGGTTTCCCATTATAAGTTGGTTGATTGCTCCTTTTTTCTTCTGGAAGCAGCCGCAGCTAGAAGGAGACGCTGCTGCTTCTACGGCGAGCAAAGGCTGGAAATCTGATTAGCTGCTTCACTGTGCAATCCATTCACTTCTTCTAAAGCAATTTGTTGTGGCACTTTGGAAAAGAGGGTTTTTACCACCCGAAGTGTGCGGGATGGAAAATGGGGGAGGTGGGTTGTGGAATTCATGATAGAAGACTTTTTGTATTTAAAAGTATTTTCATTGAAACGAAAGGAGCAACATAAAAAAAATTGCAGTGACTTTTTATCATGTATTGCTTATTGTAGCAGATATTACTTTTTTTAAAAAAGGAAGAAACTTTCGGTTCGTGTCTGGGAATGATTTTATTATAAAATAAAAGACGAGTGTTGTTTGGTATATTCCTTTTTTTCCGATAAAATTTTTTAGTTAGATTTTTAACCTTTTTTCAGGGATTTAAACCTAATTAAAGCTTTTTGATGGTTGTGAAAGAAGCCGCTGTGACCTGATGGTAAGGTCTCGGCTTCGAAACCGGATGGTTGCAGATTCGAGGCTCGAGTCCACCGAAGTACCATCTTATGAAGGGACCTGTTGCGTGCCAAATCCGTCAGGCTTCCCGTTATTGTGGCGTAGTGTGGAGAAAGGGGTCTAACTGCAGTTCAAAATGACGAGGTTTATCCCAAAATAGCTTTAGTGTTGCTTTTAAACTTTTTGATATAATAAATTAAACTAAAAATTATATGTGCTGTTTTATGTACATTATATTACTTAAATCGGGAATCTAACTAAACCCATTAATATTTTCTAACCTAACACTTAAAACAAACTTTTATCCCGCATATACCGTTTTATGAGCATTATCAGATGAGTTTCATTTCTCAAACATATTCTTCATAGACTTCTTCACCTTTTCTAATGCAACTCATAAAACAAACTTTTATCCGTCATGGATCATTTCATATAATGCACTATCACATAATTTCATTTATCATTTCCAGAAACGAGATTTTAACCAAGCCTCTTAATCTTTCCTAATCTAACTAAGAATAATAATTAATTTTTGAAAAATATATATTTATCTCCCCATATTTTACCTCCGTCAGATTTACAACATGCCTCCAACAACAATCCCTCTGCAATCCATTTCAAGCGTAATTAATGGCATTTATCAATAATGGACATTATCAATTGATTTTATTTTCATTTCTCAAACTTATAATCCCAAATTTTTTTATCTTTCATAAAACAAACTTTTACCCTTCATGGATCATTTCATATAGTGCACCATCAGCTGATTTCCTTTATAAAAAAAAAATACAAAATTTTAACCAAACCTCTCAATCTTTCTTAATCTAATATCGCTCCTAATCTAACTAAGAATAATAATTAACTACTTAAAAATATATTCATCGCTCCTTATTCTACCACCGTTAGATTTACAACTTACATCCAACAACAATCCTCTGCAATCCATTTCAAGCGTAATTAATGGCCGAGCCTTACGAAAATGCAATGAAGCGTCCTGATACTTATTCATCACATCTGGTTAAGACCGATGTTGCTATACTGATACAAGACAACGCGAAGAGAGCACTCTTTTGTTTCTGTTACCTCACTCCACTTTTCTTTCAGCTCATTAACAAAACATCTTAATGAGCTAAGAGAGATACTCTAACGAGAACAGAGATCTTGTCTCTATTTATTTTTACGATGCTTTTATATTTTGAAGGAGAAAGAAGTAGATTAAGAGAGAAGATTTTTATTCATTTTTGATAAAATATTAAAAGCGGGTGTTAAATCTGTCTGAAGATTAATTATAAAGACGCTGAGAGTGATTATGGGGAATCGACACCTTCCCGTGTTGGATTACTTTTATTGTTTAGGGGAGGGGACTGTTGAATAAGGAGACAGGGGTGTGAATAATAAGTCCTTATACGGTTTCCCTAGTGATGTTTTATTAGAGATAACATATCACTTGTAAAGTGATGGTTAAAAATGATCAGAGGCTAGCTTTAAAAACAACAAAGTAGATATTGAAAAACGTAAATTAATATATTGCCGCAGACAGAATGTTTAACCACGAGCTCAGTGGCGAAATGGTCAAAGCACGCGGTCCAAACTCAGAGTTTTCGGGTTCGAGGCTCGCCAACGGCTGTTGTATCCAAAGCATTGATTTTTAGTTTGTTTCCTTATGTTCTCTAACTTTCTAGACCTTTCTTTGTTATGTACATTAATTGTTTCCCGAATATTTTGTTCTTGTATATAAGCTGATACCCACTCGTCGTGGGCAACTCCTCTACCTTGTAAAGTGACAAGTCGCTACTTTATTTCCATAAACTTGTTAGTTAGTTTAAAGCTGACGGTGTCTTTATTTAAATCTTTATGACAATATCCTAAAGATCATTAAAAACTCTCTTGTTTTCTGAGATACGTTTAAAAACTGTAAGTCTTAGTTATAAAATTAAAGAAACCTCGTAGTCTTGTCATTCTTATGGGCACTACATGACTTAGAGGGAGAAAAACACCATCCGAGTATTTTTAGTTTTTTAAGATCTATAGGTCTGATTCATCATTTTACCTTTACATTAAATTTTGCCCTTTCATTCAACTTATGTTTTCGTGTTATATGGTTTTTATCAATATATATATATATATATATATATATATATACTTATTCCTTGAAACTTTTACTATTTGCTGTCTTTTACTGAGTGCTCAGGAATTACTTCGTTTTGCTTTACGGATTAGTCTCTATTTTCGCGATTTCTTACTATAACAGTGTTTTTTATTAACCTTGTGCTTGGCACAATATCGCCAGATATGGCTTTTGAGTCATAAAACACCACAAAACAAAACCATTCATATGGATGTATTGACGGAAAGATAGAAATGTTTATCATTTTTCAGGTGGATTCATATTTTCTTTTTTTATTCATACGCCATTTGACACATACAGTTGACTGGCAAGATGAGAACATTGGTTGAAATGTTTACATAATGTCTTTAAAAGACATTAAAAAATTGAAAGATCAGTATGTTAATGTTCTTGGTTAGATTTTGGAAACTAGTCATCTCTGATGTTTCATTTACGAAGTCAGAAGGAAATATAGTTACTTTAAATTATTATTTCTATAAATTTTTAATAAATTAGAACTAATAAATAGCATAATATTTATTTATTTATTCGATTATTGCGATCTTTATTAATTTGTGTACGACCCCTTAACACGAACATCTGACATGAATTTTTCTCTTGGCGAACTCATATCCAGGCATCGAGAAGTGTTTTAAATCAACATTTATTTAGCTTCATATTATGTAGCTAAATAAATTATATGTAGCTTATATTATTATGTAGCTTCATATCTTTGAAGCTTTTTGTGATAAATTGTTGAAATTTCGTACATGACCTTATTAGGGGATGGGGGACATTTTACACACCGTATTTTTTTTGTGGGGGATTCGAATAAAAATAATTTTATTTTTTATTTTTTAAAGGTTAAATACTTAAACATTTTTATAGACTTTATAAAAATTTGCACCTTTTTTTACGCAACTTTTCAGTTTGCAGTATATGTCTATGATCAATATTAAAGAAATAAAAGCCGCTGTCAGAGTTTTTTTATTATTATGCATAAATGCATAAAACCCTGTATAATGCATAAAAACAAATTCTATTCATTCTGTTTATTTTCTTTGTGTTTGATATGTTTAAAATCAAATGTTGTTAATGAATCGATCATTCGGATTCATTCTGTAGTACTTTTTAAATTAAAATAAAAAAGTTCTAGTCTGCATTGCGTTACCCCAACTGGCGTAGGAAAATCAGACATGTGCGTTACGGCAACTGGTTTTGAAAATTCGAAAGTGATTGTTGACAACTGTGTTTTCATTTAAATTAAAAATGTAAAAATGATGTGTCTCATACTGTTGTAGCTATCTCCATCTCGATCTATAAATAAAATGGATTTGACCGGACTTGATTTGCCGTTTTGTTTTATTTTGGGTATACAATGTAAATAAATTGTTTTTACGTTAGTTGTGTGTTTTTGTTATTAAATTGTACTTATGTTATATATTTTTTGTATATGCCTATACTTTCAAATGTAACGTTTTTCAATTAGTTTTAATTTTCTTTATTTATCATTACCCGATTACTTACGAACGAAGTCGCAGGTAATAGCTAGTAGCGAATATAATAAAAATCCCCTTTACAATCTATAAAAGTTTTAGGCCGCCGTAGCTTGGTTGGTAGAGCGTCAGTCTCGTAACCGAAAGGTCGCGGGTTCTGTCCTCGTCTCGGCCAAAGACCGCCGTGTTGGCTCATGGCAGTTGGAGCACGTTCAATAGGTCGTGACTGCAAAGTCCTCCACGTTCCCATAACAAATGATATCTCTGGGGGTACTGAATCAGGGATAAGTCGGTCTCTGATTTGGATCTAAAAATTCTGACTTGCAGATGGATGAATGAGTTTCGACCATCCCTTCAAAAGGCTTGTGCGTGTGTGTTCGAACAAATTCGTTCTTTCACCCTAACGGTGCTCGTTCACAACGAAATCCGAACACCTTTGCCTTCATTCGAAAGAGTTCCGCTCATTCGTCTTGGTATGACCAAGTGGCATTAAACCCACCACCACCACCCACAAAAGCTTTTGAACAATTATTATCCACTCTAAATTATCCCGAATTTCATTCAAAATACTCAACAACCACCTTTCAAAAATTTAATGGAGAGATTTATAAGATTTATGTAGGGTGGATGTAATAAAAGTTGTTTTTACAAAAGACCTCCGTTTTCTGTAACGAAATGGTAATTTGTCTGATTAAAACATCAAATATGAGTGAATGGCGCACTTAATGAATAGCGATCGTTGCATACAGAAAAAAAAAAGGAAAAACCTCTTCAGCTTTGCATGCCAATCTGACTCTCTTCTATTCTCTCAATCCTAATTAAATCCTGGAAAATGTTCGGAGTATAATGTTCCAGCTGCATTTGCATAAAAAGCAGACATGCTCTAATCTCTAATAGGCTTAGTACCAAAGGGCGTCTGCTTATTAAAAGTTTACAGCAATGAATTGAAAGATGAATAGAGTCATCTCTTTATATTCCTTTATTAATGCGAGGATATTTGATCCTCGTAGAACTGAAAATTAATACCTTTACGTTTAGTTCGCCATCTTTATTATTGTAATCAGTTAATTCCGCTATTTTTGACGGTAATTGGAGAAAATGTGCATACGCCTATCTAGGTAATTGAACACAGGGCTACAGAGATTTACATAAATATGCTAGTGTAGAGACTTCTCTAAAATGACTCACATTATATTGTGTCTTGTAAATAATAAGCTTGAAATTAGATATGAGTGGAAATGTGAATTTAATTTCGAATAGAGCGTCAGCGAAATTAAAAAACAATCTTTATCTATGTTGTTCACTTTCACATATACGTATAGAGAAAGTACATTCAAAACTCGGACTCTTCATAAAAAAACTCGAAAAAATTAAAAAATTAATTTAAAAAAATTACTTCTTTTATATCTCCTTGAGAGAAAAAAACATTTTTGGAAAATGTCTGTCTGTCTGTGACAAGACAGACATTTGAATTAAACTGAGGAAATTTGTATAAGTTCTTTAACCAAAATATATAGATTTCTATCAAGATGCATAAATATTTACATCTAGGTAATTGAACATAGACCTACGAAAATTTACATAGATATGCTAGTGATCAATATTGTAGAGACATATTTAACAATGAACTTGGGATGACTCGTGCCGTATCTAAAAGGCTTAAAATGGAATGTTAATGTCGAAAAGTGCCAGCGGAATGTAAAATGATCTATCTACGTTGTTTACTTTCTCTTTTTCGATGTTGTTTCTTTCTCTACGTGAGGTCGACAGAGTAATACAATGAGTCATATCGTAGTATGTCTTACAAATAATAAGCATGAAATTAGGTAACTGTTGAATGTCGAATTGAGTGCCAGTGGAATTAAATTTTTTTTTTATCTATATTGTTTACTTTCGCGTATTTAGAAAAATTAAAGTAAAAAAAAAAATAGATATCGGTATTTTGAAAAATTTCCGGCTGTTATACCTCATTGTGTGAAAAACACATTTTTGCAAGAAATCTGAGTGTCTGTGAAAAAAATAACTCAATAGCACTTTGAGCTACACGGCTGAAATTTGGTATACTGTCTTTATACCAAAATTGTAGATTTCTTTCTCTAATTTTGAATAAAATATATTCATATGAAATCTGCCTGTTTGATTGTTTAAATATAAGTCAACACGATAACTAAAAAATGTAGAGATTTAGATGAAAAAATTAGCTTTGCAGCTTTAGCATCTATAGAATAGATGAGTGTCAAATTTCGAACCAAACCCAACGACATGTTAACCATCTGTCGGTCTGTATTTTCAGAAATATATAAATCTGATTGTCAATTACGCAGGAGTTTTGTTTCTCATTTTCTTTGTTTATGTTTCTAACAAACCTTTCACTGTAACGTTTCAGTATTATCGATTTTTAGAAATGTATTCGTTGGAAGTTGAATATACGAGTTTCGAAAGATTTTAAAATATGAGTTTATAAAAAAAAAGAGGATTCAAAATTATTCAGAGAAAAAAGTCTACGAGTAATCATATTCCAAACTACATCCATGACTATAAGTTCAAATGCAACATTTTCCTGCCGAATGATATAGAAAATACCAGAATTTAAACAATATATTTCTAATGGCAATGTAAACAATGGATACCCAGCATATGTTTGCAATGGCAATTTCGCAGGATTTTCTACGGTTTTGTTCTTAACCGATCTTTCAATGTAACTTTTCAGAATTGTCAATTTTAGTAAATGAAATAACTTTAAGTTCAATTTGCGGTTTGCACGAATTTTCTTTTTTACTAATTAAAAAGAAAAGCTAATTAAAAAAATTTCAGAGGAAAAAAACATGCATGTTATCAGCTTCTTAAATTACCAAACATCAATTACTATAAATTCGAATTCAAAAATTATCTTCTTTATGGCATATAAAATACTAGAAATTAAGAAAATGTTTAGAAACGACATTATATAAAATACGAACAAGAAAATATTCATTTTTATATATTAGATTCGAGCATTCTTTTGGAATCCTTAAACTTGATGTACTTTCAAGATGATAATGAAAGAAACTATTTATTGTATCTCGTGATTCGTTTCCTATTCGTTCGGAATTCTCAAATTTCATTTTAGAAAAGGTGATTAAAATATTTTCTTTTCGAAATTGATTCAACACAGAAAATATATTTATACCATAAAATCGTTAATACAGTTGAAACGATAATTTTTGAAACTGAAGATGGTGAAAAATTATTTGTACTGCAATATTTTTGTTGGTTACTGCGATAAACACTAAAATTTAATTTAAATTTAAAAAATAAATCCAGTTTGGTCTCCCCAGTTCTTTCTCGCAAAATCTGTAATAAAGTTGCTACCTCTGAGAATGACTTGCACGACATTTGCGAACTATAGCTACAAAATATAAACCTTTCACTTGGATTTAGCATTTCTACAGAATCTATTGTCTCCTCGATGAGTTATTTGGAGGTTAATCGTTGATAAAAAGATGAGGTTGAAATTCGATTTTTTTTTAACTTTAGCTAATTGTACTATCCCTATAACCATCCCGTTGGTGTAAACAGTAAGCTGACCAAGTCTCATAGCAATCGGTTGAACGGTTTAGGAGGGCATAAGAGATACAGACCAACATTCATTTTTTATTTATACAGGTAAAATCTATATTTCATGAAGAAATGGTCGACAGTTTGAAAAAGGTCTACATCATACCGTCCTCAACAATCCAGAACAGAGGGGGAAAATATACGTGTTATTTGTTTGTTAAATTCCAAATAGTATCAATTACTACAAATTCTTCTAATTTTTTCTTCTCGATGATGTAGATAATACCTTAAGAAAATATCTACTTTCCATACAGAATTTTTATGCGATTTTAAAACAGTGTACGTCGTACTGTTGAACAATAATTCGTCAACCCGTAATCTCTTCTCGATGATGTAGATAATACTTTAAATTAAAAAAATTATTTAGGAAAAAAAATCTACTTCTCATACAGAACTGATTTACGATTTGAAAACAGTGCACGTCGTACTGTTCTCAACAATCATTCGTCAACCCATGAATGCTACTACCCTCGTATATCTACGTAAGCAAGTTCATTTGCTGATCCCTCTCCTCCAATCATTATCCTCTTTCGAGTGTGACGCAATAGATGTTGAACTGGGCTCCTTTAAATGCAACAACTATCGAATCT
Organism: Argiope trifasciata; assembly: GCA_026543055.1. NCBI lineage: Eukaryota > Metazoa > Arthropoda > Arachnida > Araneae > Araneidae > Argiope > Argiope trifasciata. The sequence goes on from JAPMOQ010023138.1 coordinate 387,076, forward strand.
TGCATCTTTGACATGGATGACTACCGTCATGCTGTGAACAGCTCATACATCAGTGCTGCCGCTGGCGATCGATCGCATATTAAGCTGCAATTTTATCGGATGAGTTTTCTCTAAACGGGTATTGTTCCCGGAATTGTTGCCTCGCTTAAGAGAATTCTTAGAGCTGAAAATTCTAAAAGTAGATTTTTTTCTTTGCTTTCTTTCTATTATTCTTGATTATTTTTAATATATTCCGTTTTTTTTAAATATCTTTTAAGGGTTTCGAGATGAAGCTTAACGTTGGTTTGCTATATTTTACGGTTTAAAACATAAAATATAACTAAAAAGGAAGAAAATATTTTCTAATGCATTATCAGTGACAAGATGTGGAATAGCTTTTGTGATGTAAGAAAGTATGAAAGAATAAAATTCGGATAAATTAAGAAATCATTTAATTTGAGACTTTTTTTTTATTTCTAGCTCAATTAATTCAGCCATAAATATTAGTATTTATGGTAATGGGTGCATCAGCTATAAATGTTTCCTTGCGTACTTAATTAAGAATTTACAATATCTTCTCTAAAGATTTCATTTAATTACATAGCAAAAAACACAATATTGATAAAAAAAAGGCCAACTTTTTATGTCATAATTATTGTTTGAACAGAGTTATGAATTTAATTTAGTTTAATTTTATTACCATCCCATTTTGAATAGAAACTAGTACTATTTTGGGACAGACCTTGTAATTTTGAATAGCGGTTAGATGTCGAGGACGATATCTGAACTGGCACACACCCTCTCCAAACTTACACACCACTTCAAGGGGAGGGCGTTTGGCCCCGACGGATTTAACATGCACAAGACCCGCTTGCACGACAATCCACGGAATTGAATCTCAAGCCTGAAATCCTCAGGTTCCAAAGTCTAGATCTTACCAAGCTATCGGTGTTCTAGTAGTCGGAAGGAGCTACGCCTGGTGAACACAGCGAGTACAACAAGAGATTCCATTTTAGCACTTCTAAATATGTCTTTAAAGGTGCCGAAATAAGTAACACAGCATTGCCATGTTGAAGAAAGTTTTGTCATGCCTCTTTTGGAAGTGTCACCTTCTAAGTGCGATTCAAATGCATCAGTTGCATTTGATACTATGACGGTTTTACATTTGAGGGTTTAGATATCAGCACGAACTCTGAGTTTCCCCAAACTAAACAGCAGCATCACAAAATTAAAATGATTTATTATTATTCTTATTTAACTTAAAATTATAAATTCCTTTTTTACCAGGCAGGCTCTGATATTTTTTATTATGGTGGTGGGTCTAATGCCATTTCGTTATACCAAGCCCGAATAAGATTTGGCTCTTTCGAATTAAGTCAGAGGCGTGCGCCTTTCGTTGTTAACGAGCACCGTTAGGTGAAAGTACGACTTTTGCTCGAACACACGCGACACAACCCTTTTTAGGGGGTGGTCAAACTCTTTCACCCCTCCGCAAGTCAGAATTGAGATCCCAATCAGAGACCGACTCCTCCCTGATTCCGTAACCAAATGAGGGAGATTTGAATGTGGATGATCAAAATGAGGGAGATCTGAAATGTGGAGATTTGTCAAAATGATGAGTTTTTTTTTCCATCGAATTGCGATATTCTTTTTTTTGTATTTGCACTAGAAAATACAAAAAAAGATGAAGGTATCCGAACACGTGGAAAAGGTCGATTTTCACAAAACATGGATTTTCCCCTTAAATGATTTTATTGGATACAGCAATCTTTGAGCTATCCAAAACTGGTTGGCTTTTGTCTCTACCTTAATTAGAAGCCAAGATATTAATATTTTCGTAATGATCCATAAACCGGAAGTGGACATTTCAATAACTGATTTAAAGGACCAAAAATATGTTAAAAATTTGTATAAGCACAAATTTAGTTTTAAATACGGAAAATGGTTGGCACAGAAAAACATAAAATGTCAATGAGAGTTTTAACGGTGTTTTGGGGAAATTTGTGCCTAGAGATGTCTTTGTTGAGCTCTGAATTCTCAGATTGGGAGTATTTATATTAATATTTTTGTATTTTAACGAAAGTTTTATAGGAATTGTGAATATCATTAAGACTGTTGGAGTGTATTCTAGTGCAAATTCAGTTAGAGCATTTGCTGAGCTCGCCAAAAAGAGAATAAATAAATCTAAGCAGCATTCACTGCCAAACGAAGGAATTGCCATCAAAAAGTTGAAATGAATAAAAATGGAAAATTATTAAGTAATTAGCATCAAGAAAGTATAAGCTTTAAATGTGGAGAGTTATATGTATGTATGTCCATAATTTATAATTAAACAAATTAATATACAGTTCAAATGTATTAAAGTATACAGTACTTTAAGAGCATTTTTCTCAAAACTGATTTTTATTCATTTCTTGGTCACTTCAAATCAAATAACTCAAAATATAATTATCATATTACAATGAAATTTGATGGACTATGTCTTTATATTATTTTTTAGAGAATGAACTAAAAATATTGATTGAACATTTTTTTAATTTACAGCGTATTGTTTGAATAATAATGTCATAAATTTACTAAAAATTTCCTGATAAATCTTCAATTGGATGTAAAATTTTTATTTATGATTAGAACTATATGATTGTTGTTCATTCCTTAGAAAAGAAAACAATGTCGTATATTTTGGTATAAGTTTTGTTCAGAGGATGAGAATTATAGTTTTTGGTGTAGCTAAATTGAAGTTTTATAAGAATTTGCTTAAATTTATGCTATTAGATGCCAATTTTCAAAATTATTTAATTTTCATTTCAAATTCATTTATATTCAATTCACAAAATAAAACGCATGTAATTTAGACAAATATCATCAGCTTCATATATGCCTGTGTCCTGGAATAGGGGTAGCATGTCTTCCCCGTGATCTGGGAATCCAGTGATCAATTCCCGGTTCGGGCATTGTTTTACTTCTGTGTTCTATCTGTGAGGAGTGTGAATGTACTCCCCTGTAAAAATGAGGTGTGCAAGCGAATGTGAAGCATGAAAATAGCTAAGTCGTACACTTGGTCCTAGTTGGCGCTATTGATAAAACAAGGGACGCTAAAATAGCCTTAAAGCGCAGACAACTTTCGAAAGAAATATTCTTAAAACATTTTAATCAAACAAAGAAAAAAAAAAAACTTGTTAACTTCTTCAAATAAAATACTGAAAACCAGACGATTTTTATTGATTTCATTATTTTCGCAGCTGGCATCCTTTCGATTTCCTCCGGAGCTGGAATTAATGTGCAGAAAGCTCGAGATTCAAAAAAAAAAAAAAAAAAGAAAAAGAAAAAAAAAAGAATTTTTTTTCCGTCGTTCCATGAAATTAAATCAATCAATCTCGTACTATTTTGCAATTAAACTTCGAAATGAATTTCTAAGGCATCCGAATACGTTACAAACATTGGTTATCGACCCCATTGGCAAATTTTTTTAATTTTTTTTTTTTTTTTTTGCCGTTCTGACTTTTCTCTTTCCAAAACAGTTTATCTTTTCTAGGAGAAGGAAGGCCTGGCCTATCATCCAGGGTCACATTTTTTTTACAACAGAAATTTGTCTTTCACTTCAATTTTCTCAAAATTTCAATTTTCCTTAAAATTCTCCTCCGTTATCATGATATCTCAAAAACTAATAGAGGTATTCACATAAACATTTTAGCGTGTGTTTTAAATGGTATGGGCAATGAAAAGAACAAAAGTTTTACTGTCGGTTAAATACTTTTCCGTTTATAGGTATTTTCAGAAAAATTAAGGTGTGAGTTTATGAAAAAATACATGTATTCGTATATTTTCCCCATATCTTCTTTGCATCACAAGATTTCTCTTAGAGTTTGGTTCATTATATTCTATTACTTGAGTACAAAGAAAAATAGGATTGCTGCATTATAATTTCTAACCATTTTGGCTATATTTCCTTAAAATTTACTACACATTTTCCTATTTCTTAAAATATAATATATTTTCAAACAAATGTTTTATGTTTATAATTGAGAATATATCTAAAATTTACAAAAAGGGTTTTTAAAAATATATTATATAAATAGCTTATAAAAAAATTCAAGTTTTCAAAAATTTTCCCTTTGAACGTAAGTCGGATACCTTAAATCAGGGGTCGGCAACCTGTTTGTCCTTAAGGGCGCAATTCTAAATTTATAAAATCACCGAGGGCACATATTTTATAGATAACCAACAGGTATAAATAGGCATTAAAAAAATAGATTTTTTATAACTTTATTTTGTTGGTGTCATACATAATGATACATATAATTCAGTGTGAAACTTGGGTGTCCATATTTTCAGCTAATTTCTTATAATTGGAGATATATTTAGAGTTCCCGGTCCTTAAATAATTATCTAAATGTGAGTCCTTAAGCTTTGTTCGGTATTTTGATTTCAAATATTTCATATTTGTGAACAAAGACTCGCAATTGTATGTTGTTGCACAATATGAATACATTTTTAGCTCACATTTCCTTAAAATATGATACTTATTTTCATCGACTAAGTTCCAAAACATTTTATCATTACTATGCGCTTTTAAAATAATATCACTTTGCAAGTTTATTATTTCTAATTTTAGGTCTTCGATATTATGAAGCTCGAAACACATTGAAACTATTTCAAGGACATCATCTTCAGTGGATTTATGAAAAATCTTAGAACGGGTTCTAATGTTGCAAAATCTTCTACTCTAGAAAAAAAACTCTTCTATTAGCTTATCTATAATTTCTAAATATGATGTAGCAGTAAAATTTTCATTATTCAAATTTAAACTCTCAACAGCAAATTTTATATTTGGGAAATCTGATAATGATTTTTTCAATAGATGGGATTTCAACAACACTAACTTGCATTTGAATGCATTTACGGCACTAATCATGTCAGCGATATGCTGATTTTTCCCTTGTATTTTAAATTTAATTCATTCAACTTTGCCGTTATATCTGTCAGAAATTCGAGGTCGATTAGCCAATCCTTATTTTCTAATTGCTCGTAAAATTCGCCTCTTGATGCAATAAATTCCTTTATTTGTGGCAAAAGCATGGTAAACCGCTCAAGTATTTTACCTCTGCTCAGCCACCTCACTTCAGTATGTAAAAGAAGATCTGTGAACTGAACGTCCTCATCTTCTAAAAGTAATTTAAATAATCCGTGTTGCATAGCTCCCGATCTTATGGAATTAATAATTTTTGTTACTATCGTAAATACGTGTTGAAAACCGACTGTTTTTGCGCATAACATTTCCTGATGTATGAGGCAATGATAAGATATAAATTTTGGGAATAAGGAATCCTGTCTACATAAGGCAATAAATACTTCTTTTCTTACCAGTCATCGCTGGTGCCCCGTCTGTTGTAATTGAAGATAACTTTTGTACAGGTAATTTTACATCTGTTATATACTTTTTAAAAGTAGAAAAGATATCTTCTCCTCTGGTGCTTCCCTTTAATGGCAGAACTTTAAGGAATTCTTCTTTTGTTGTAAAATCAGAAAATACCATCTTCAAGTAAATTGCTAATTGTGATATATTTGTCACGTCTGTCGATTCATCCATCTGTAGCGAAAAGAAAATACAATTTTCCATATCATTTGCTAATTCTGACTCCAAAATCTCCGCACTTACTTCAATTCATCTAATAACAGTTCGTGCTGATAATTGCAACGTGTTTATAGCTGAAACTATTTCCTTTTTATTAAAAATCGATTAAATCATTAAAAATCGATCGGGGGCGCCATGGTGTCCGCGGGCGCCGCGTTGCCTACCCCTGCCTTAAATGATTCCGAAACTCCAATACGATTTCTGAACTGAAAATTTCACAAACTATCCTTTGAAGTTCGATTGACAGAATCATTGAATGGTTCAAACACTCCATCATCTGAAATATTAAATCCACTCTTTTTACGACTTCCCAAAATGATAAAACAACATACGCCGCGTCCACTGAAACATTTTAATGCCTTACCACTTCCAAAGAACAAAGGTTTCCCTGATCACTCTGCGAAACACTTTTAACAACGGGCCTTTGGGAATCAGAAAAGTGCATTGAATTCCCCCCGGTGATTGACAGACGGATTCTCCGGTATCGTATGAATTCTCTAAGGAAGATCTTTTGCGGTTGTCATAAAAATGAACATTACGATATTTTTTCTATCTGCTTAAAAGTTCGAAATGAGAGAAATAAAAGCTTGTCTGATTATCACTTGTGTTGCTGTTATTATTTTATTTTTATTATGTTAGAAAAGACAGCTCCTAAATTATTCAGCCATATACATAACTTTAAATATGGATCTTACACAGTACATGATAACCTTAAACTAATTGCAATCGTTCATCAATTTGTGCATTGGAGCATTCTTGTCCGAAAAAATGGACATCATTGTCTTAAAAAATGTAAGTCATAAAATCTAGAAATATGTTATTGATAAATGAAGGGTATTTTTAAGGAAAGCGATAGAAAGACAAGATAGCTTGGTTGGTAGGGCTCTCTCGGCTATATATATATATATATATATATATATATATATATATATATATATATATATATATATATATATAT
>JAPMOQ010023138.1:393657-413429 GCA_026543055.1 Argiope trifasciata
TATATATATATATATATATATATATATATATATATATATATATATATGTAGTTTCATTTCATAGAATGAAAATTTCAAAATTTACTATAGCTTATGTAATACATACAGGGTGTCCCAAAAGGTGTGAAGTATCTAATATTTACAGATTCCGATAGATCACGCCATTACGAGTATTTTGATGTGTAACATATGGGGTACCTGATTATAATTTCATAGTATTATTAATGTGTGAAGTTTATGGTTTTAAAACTTCAAGAAATAGGAAAAAAAAACACACACAAAAGAAAAAAAAAAACAAGTAAAAATCAATGTTCAGAACATTTAATACAACAGATTTTCGAACAAATGACATGACTAAGTTCGAAATCAAAATTCGCAATATTTTTCAGCAAAAAACGTGTGCCAATTTCCTTGACCTCGGTTTCCATTGCTACTCTAAAGTCATCCAAGTTTGAGAATTATGTGAGATATACTTTATCCTTCAAATGTCCCCATAAAAAAGTCGCATGGATGAAGATCTGGGGAGTAAGATAGCCATTCTCTAATATTGTCTGTTTCCGTACTGGAATTTTGCCCGATCAATCTACGGTGAAAAGAGATCGAAGTTGCGATGAGATCTAGCACCATCTTGCATAAACCTATATCGCTTATCTGTCGTACATACTTTTGATCGTCGGGCCACCGTTTATGTTGTGATGAAGATAATCACCTAAGGAAGCATTTATGTTGTGCAACTGGGGTATGCATCATAATTTGAAATACAAACTGTCGGATTCAAAATTAACGTTCTTCTTGTAATTAGACCATAGCGTAATTAGATCCCGAACTATATTCGGGGACCTCACATCGAAATGTTCGTCTTGACCTGTTCTATCCAAATCTGTAAATAATAGGCGCTGCATACCTTGTGGGACACGATTTTTATAGTATTTGTTCCCAATTTAAATACTCACTAAAATTATATTTCCTTTTGACATTTTACTCGATTTTTCAATTTCGATTTTGACATCAAATATATGAAATATTTGATATAAAAATAGGCAAGCAAGCCTATTATTTATGCTATTTTATACAGTTTTATGAATTTGTAAGCTTGTTTTGGAAATTGCAGTCTAATAGTAATATAAATTGCAAACAATAAAATAATTAAATATTTTTGAACTTGATTAACCTTAATGTTGCGATTTCTTGGTTTCCAAGCTCGAATTTTATCTAGAACTGCTCTGATTTTCGATTTATCGAAAAAAAAAATCGATTTTTCGATCATGAATTTCGATTATTGAAATCATAATCATGAATTATAGTTTACAATTAATCGTGAGGGTAAAAATCGATTTCACATTTAATTTGCATTTTTGATTTCCTTTTTTTTATCGATTGAGGTTTATTTTGTTGCTTTTCATTCGTATTGACCTTCATACTCAATTTTCGTCAATATTTCTATAAATACCCTCATATTCTAATACATAAAAATATTTGTTTTACTCTTGTCATTTTGCAATAAACTGTTTAATGTTTATTAACTGAATGACACCATTATAGAAAAATGATAGCAGCTATCAGAAGGTTGTAGCTTATGTTTGTTTAACTGCTAAATATTCATCTTCGTAAATAAAAACAAAAAGGATTCATTCAGATTAAATTCACAATTTTATTCGCAGCCCGCATTTTCATTCTTAAGCGCACTTGCATTAAAAAAATTATTATTCCGTTATACTACCACTTCCGCCGAGTGGATAATGATAATAAGCATACAAAAAATCGATATTCACGATTAATTTACGTTTTTGATTTTATATTGGTTACCAGTTAGTGTTTATTTTTGTTGCTCTTAGTTCGTATTGACCTTTTTGTCAATATTTCTATAAATACAGTAATGTTCTAATATATATAAAAAATGCTTATTTTAATTGAAATATTATAAATTGTAAAATGCAGACATTGCTTTGACATTGACACACTTTATTAAAGAGGTCTTAAAAAAATTATTTTCTAACTATTTTTATTCAAAAGACGAATATTTTTATTATATAAATTGAAACTTCCTTTTATTTCATTTCGTTCTGATCAATCAATATGCCAAAAGATAATATATTTACAATTTATATTAGCCATAAAATAAAAATTATAATCAATATTTATAATTTATTATAAATATTATATATAATTAAGTCAATATTTATAATTTATTATAAATATTATATGTATAATTAAGTCAATATTTATAATTTATAATAGTCATAAGTAAATAATCGTGATCTGAGTATCCCGGGTTCGAGTCCCGGTTCGGGCATGGTTGTTATTGTGTGTTCTTTCTGTGAATAGTGTGAATATGACCCCCTGTAAAAAAGAATTGTGCAAAAGATTGTGAAGCATGAAGTAGCTAAGTCATTCTCTTGGTCTTGATTGTCTCAACTGAAAAAACAAGGGACACTAATTTAGGCTTAAATCGCTAACAGCTTTCTATCAGAGGGCTTGTAAAGTGCCAAGGGTAACAACAACAAATAAATAATGATATGACGATAGATCGAAAAATATCAATATGTATTGGACAATATATCGAAAAATATCAACATGTATTGGATTATATATAAAAAATATCAATATGTATTGGACAATATATCGAAAAATATCGATACGTGTTGGACGATATATCGCAATGATGAAGTTATGTCATCGCTAGCTCTAATTTTGCGCATTAATTTTTGTATTTTACAGCTTCCGTACAATACAGGTTTCTCAAGTCATTCCCGAAATAATTTTACGAGCCAACATTAGAAATCGCATTGGAAGAACAATATCCGAATGGATTTCCCGCTAAAAGCATTTCCATTATCTCTCGGAATTCTCCGAGGAATTATTCTGCTTTTCCCACAAAATTAATCAAAGATTGTACGTTTCTATCTTAACGTAAGTTCCAATACCAATGGAACTTTCATCTCTTTGTAACTTGATGTCTGACATAATTTTTCTTTTTATTATTCGATGGGACAAACCGTACTGGGAGCGTATTAATTATTCATTCTATAAAAGTAGATAATCGCATAATGACCGCGTTTATTTGAATTTAACTGCAATCTCCAGCCCATTTGGGCGTAGGTAAAAGTCTGGTTCTAAAAGGTTAATAACCTTCAAGAGTGTGCCATAAATAGAATGGTCTAGTAAATGGTTGTCTTAGAACATTTATGATTTGAGTATCATTATAGTAATTGAACAGAACTCTAGCAATTTTTGTAGGATTATTAGGATCTTCTTTATGAATAAAAATTTGTTTCTTTTGAATTCGATTATGCCTCTTATAAACTGAACTAACCGGTAACCTTGCATAGGAATTAAGCGTTGCCGAATTCGAGTCCCGGTTCGGGCATGGTTTTCTTCTTTGTTCTAACTGTGAGGTGTGTGAATGAACCATCCTCCACATGTAAAAATGGGACGCGCAAGTGAATGTGAAGCATGAAGTAGCTATAGTCGTACTCTTAGTTGGCGCTACTGAAAAAATAAGCGACGCTGCCTCGGCATAAATTACTGGCTTGCAAAGCGCCATAAGTAACAACAACATAAACTGAATTTCATTGCAATCAGAAATTCATGTTTTTTCCCTTTAGAAAATAATTTTGTTAAAATATTTATATTTTAACATGCTCTTTTTATAATTAGCAAAACTTTTTCTAAGAAAGTTAAGTAGATTAGTTATATAAACGCCCCTTTTTGAAGCAACAGCTAGAGCTATTTTGGGATGGCCCTCGTCATTTTGAACCACGGTCAAATGATGACACCAGACCCACTTACACGGCAGTTCTTCGGTGGAATCGGGTCTCGAACCTGCAACCCTTCAGTTATAAAATCGAGACCTTACCGCCAGGCCATCGTAGCCCAAAAGCTAAGTAGAAAAAAATTATAATGAAAGCATGAATAGTAATGAACATTTATACATTATCCGATTCTTTTTATTTTTAATTTTTTGATAAGAAAAAAATATTTTTTTTTGTGAAAAAAGTCGTCTTCTGTATTCAAAATATTCGACGAAAATAAAAATTTTCAATATAAAGTACATATTTTTAAATTTTTTCAAAATGATATATTTTATTTGTTACTTTCTGCTTAGTTTCGTTATACGTATTAACATCCCGGCATCGTCATTTTAAACCGCCGTCAGATGACGATTACGATACCTCAGTTGGCACCCCCCTCTCCACACCACACTGCATTAGAGGGAGGGCGTTTAGCGCCGATGGATTCAACTTGCACCAAACATGCTTAAGGCCTTTATCACACGGCAAAATATCTTCGGCACTTTCCATCAGCAAACGACAAGGAAAGTGACGTCACTTCAAAGTTTCACATGATTGGTTGAATTTCGTTTACGAACAATATTTCCGACAACGTTTTCGAGCTAGTTTGAAAAAGTTGTCGATTATGAAACTTGCTTGATTGATTTTTGAGGGTAGAAACGGAAAAGTTCTGGCGAAATTTCACCGTGTGATAAGGCCTTTACACGCTAATCCTTCGATTGAATCGGGTCTCGGATCTGAAGTTCTTAGATTCTGCAGTCCAGACCATACCATCTGGTCAGGATGGCTCTTTTTACTTCCTCTTATACGATGCATAAAAAACGATTGTAATCATTAAAAAAAACGAATTAGAGGTTTTGCCGAATCTCCATGCTTTGAGCCCTAGAGTTAAAAATCTGGTGAAATAATGTTTATTTGTGTTGTTTTTTCTTATAAAACTTGCCATTGGATAAGATTACTGTGATGTACACAGCGATTTGAGCCGATTGGTTGCCAGTCATTTTCAGTGGCACCACCAAGGGTCGAGAGTGCGACTATGCCACTTAGACGTCACAACCCTTCTTACGGGGCAGCTTTTCATTCACTCAACCACAGTTCGTAATTTATACCTGAATCAGAGAACGATCACCTCTGAACCAGTGCCTCCAGTGGTATTATCATGTCCATGGTAATAACACTAGGAGGTCCCCATGGAGGGCTTTGTGACCACTACAGATTTAAACGTGCGCTCAGTCACCACTACACACGAGGAAACTTCGGCTGGAGGATTCGAACTCGCATCCTAACGGACACGAGTCCGATGCCCTACTAACCAGGCTACCCCAGCCTTACAATGAGTAATATATATGAATTTAAAGAGATTCGGTTTGAATACTTGGCAAACGCAATAACTTAAATACATAAAATTAGATATATTATTATTTTGTGAGCAGCTCTATAGTTATCAAATTTCGGTTTCAATCCTTTGGAAAACTCAATGACGGCATACAATTTGATATATAATTATTTTATGACCAGTTTTATAGTTATCAAATTTCGGTTTCAATCATTTGGGAAACGCGATTTCAAAAATGAAGTAACATTGTTTTATCATAACGGGTTGTGGTTTTGTAACTACTCATGTGACTTGGTGTTACGTTTCGGTTTCAATTGACTGAAGGAAAAAAAGGGTGTAAAACCTAAATTCCTTTTTACCAGAGAGTATGCTAGAAAGTTTTGGAGAGACCACTTATTTCACGGAATTTCTTTCTTTCCAAATTCTTATATATTCAAAAGTAAATGTAAATTCTCATTTCAGTTCTAAAGTTAATCAATTCAGGTCAACTGCAAATGTATACGTACACTGGTGATAACGATGGCCCAAATGGTTTTAAACAAAATTTGAAAGAAGAGCAGGCATACAGAAATAAATCATGTTTAGAATCCGAAAAGCAAAACACAGGATATATAGAGGTAAAGAGAAACTGTACACATATATCCTGACATGGAATTTAAGTTTACAGTAGTGTAATAAATGCAAGAATAACAGCATGAAGAGTCTTGTACAGAGCAAGAATTACGATAATATCAAACAGAATACCTTCTTTTTGTGAAGCAACACTCTCTTCGTATATTATTTCATCACGCACTTAAACTACTATATTATTGTAAATTTATATCTTATGAAATCTATATTGTGTCAAGCATATTCCTTTTTTTTCATTCAATTACATTACGTTTCTTTCTAGTTCAATTACATCTCTTAAAACTTGCAATGGATAACATTTGATGTTAATGCAGTTTTTTTCATTCAAATATTGATTCCCGCACTAAGTTAAAATGATTTTTCATACTTTAAATAGAGTTTTAACAGTTTTTAATGAAGGTTGAAATCCACAGGCAAGTAGCTCCATCGGTGAAATTCAATATTTTTCTCGTGGAGGTGAAGAATGCCAGTTCAGCTCTTGCGAAAATGAGTAATTTTTTTTGTAATCATATAATACGAAGTAGCTAAAAAAACAAAACAAAAAACAAACAGGATTTCTTCACGAGTTCAGGAGAATAATTGCAATTTCATTGTTTTGATGACTTGAAAAACAGAACGACCCGTATTTCCATTATCCCACAGCATTTGCCATTTACTTATGAATATTTTCTGAAGACTGTTTAAGATAGCACCGGGATTTCGGAGCTTTTGTTGGAGCACCTTCGATAATGGCTGCCTTTCTAAGAATATCAGCTTGTTCATTATCCCAATAATTAGCATTTGTTTTGATCCATCTTAAGAGTATAGACAACCTTTATCATTTGTAATAAATATAATTCAAAAATTTTATTAAAAATTTTAGTATATAGCGCTATGTTTACAATTACAATAAACTTAGATTATAACACATGACATAGACTAATATTAGTCTCTTTTATAATAAGTTTAATTTCTCTCATCAAAATTTCCTTTCAGTAATTCTGACGATGCTTAGGTGTGCTCCGTGTTGTTTACCGGTAAAAAGCTCATAATTAAAATTTTAAAAGAGCAGAATTGGAATAGCTATCAGAGAGCTAATTATTTAAAAAATATATAAGCTTGCGTACTTAAAGCTAAAGGCAGGCAAAAACAAAAAAAGAAGAAACCGGAATAACAACAAAAAAAGCAGACATAAAAAGAAAAAGTGAAGAGTTCTAAATGGCGCAAGCGGAAGAGCCCACATAATATTCTCAACCGTATCATTGAAACATAATTAGTAAATAGTAAAATTTGTCAAAAATAGTCAGTTTAAATTACGAAAACAGAAAGAAAATGAAAAAAAAAAAGCAAAGCGAAAAAATATAAAGATACATAAAACATGAAAAGTAAATAATTAAAAAATAAAAGAGAAAAACATAAATAGATAAATGAAAAAATGAAAAAGTAAATAAATGAAAAAAATAAAAAAGTAAATAAATGAAAATTTTAAAAACCAGCAAAGAAAAAAGTAGAACTAAATAAATGAAAAAATAAATATAAAGGAAAATAAATATATACAGGGGCTCAGTCAAGGTAGAGTCCATGATCAGGAACCAAAGACTAGATAAACATTCAGATTGCAATTCTTTTTTCTTGTACTCACTAGATACCACAATTAACAGTGCTGAGAAACTAGCATTAAATTATGGCTCAATTTGGTAATTCCTATTTTCATTATGAGGCAGGAAATTTATTTCCAGGTTTTCTTTTACCCTTTAAATATAGCTTCATCTCTTCCTTTAACTACAGTTTTCAATTCAAATCCATAAATATATTTAACCTGACAACACTAAAACGATTCACTACAAGTTTTAAACTAATTCCATATAAAGCAAAATGTATATATATATTTATATATTTCTGATTTTTTTCAAACTTAGTTTTTATTCAAAACAGGACAAAAATTAATTTCCAATAATTCGAAAGTAATGTTTCAGTTTTAAAACAAACCAGCTTCAAACTCATTTCAGGACCCTAGAAAAATCTACCCTATTTTTACTTTCCATTTTTCTTCGTTTTCACCCGCTCCAAAACTGCTGACTAGGAATCTCAGTGGAAAGGAGCTCTCTAAATCTATTTAGCGTTCCTTTTTTTTCCTTCCAGCTGCCTCCTTAAAGTTTCTTTGGTCAGCATGTTCTATGCTTCATGACGTGAGAAATACCTTACCCAGAAATTTCGGAAATAATGCGTGAACATTGCAGAGAATTCCGCTACTTCTACTTTTCCCCCTTCTGTTTTTTACCTCGTGAATCAATGTAAGATTTTTATGGCAGGGCACTTTTCTCTAATAAAGTCCCTATTGAATATTACATAAAATGGACATAATAGAAATTTTTCAAATACAATTTTGTTCTTGAATATAGGATGAGTACAAATGACGGATCTTATATTTTAAAAAATATTTTCGGGGCTATTTCACATATCACAATGAGTTGTACTGTTGCTTCTAATGGCACTTGCAATTGGACAAGCCAGCTGTGACGTAGACAGCGATTTGAGCCAATAAGGTGCGCCTATTGATATTTTTAGTGGCACCATCTAAGGCGAAGAGTACGACTTTGTCACTCATGTGTCACAACCTTTTTACGGGAAGGAATCTCATTCATGCATTTTCATTCACTCAAACGCAGATCGTAATTTAGAGCTGAATAAGAGAACGATCACCTCTGAACAACACCCCCATTGGTATTACACTCGACATGGAGGACTTTGTGACTACGCAGGGGGTATCTTCGGCTGGCGGACTCGAGCTCGTAACTTAACTAACCTAACGGACTTTAGTCCAAAGCCATACCACGCTATCCCAGCCTTGCAACGAGTGATATATGAATTTAAAGAGAAATACACCAAGTTTTTTTCAATGTTCGATGTGTGACCGTCTTTTTCAATCTGTA
Source organism: Argiope trifasciata (assembly GCA_026543055.1). NCBI lineage: Eukaryota > Metazoa > Arthropoda > Arachnida > Araneae > Araneidae > Argiope > Argiope trifasciata. Next base: position 402,327 of record JAPMOQ010023138.1, read on the forward strand.
AGTACGTTCATACCAAACATTTTGTACCATTTTGTTTTATCTGCTATCCTTGACATGATCCCACAAAAAAGAAATCATTTAGACAAGACATTATTTATGTACCACCATTGCCCGAAACACTGACAGAATTTAAAGAATGCATTTGAGCAGCTTTCAGAATCCCAGACAGAGTGATGTTACAAACTGTTTGGAGCGAACTGATTGCATATTGGACACCTCATGTGTAACAAGAGGTTTTCTGTAACTGAAAAAAAACCCATCTGTAACTGAAATTTTTTTTGTATATTTTCTCTTTAAATTTATATATCAGTAATTGCAATATGTGACGTAATTTGAAAAATATGATTTTTTAATCGTATTCATTATTTGTATTCAACATTTATATTGAATTTTCGTTCCAAGTAAAGAATGCATGCATGACACCGTGGCCTTATTTACAACCATGAAAAAGCTTAAATTAAATTCAAATCCCTGAAAAGAGGTTAAAAATCTAAGGAAAGTTTTTTTAGCGAATCAAAGGAATATACCGAATGACACTCGTCTTTTATTTTATAACAAAATCCTTCACAGACACGAACCGAAAGTTTCCTCTTTTTTTAACAATAATGTCTGTAACAATAAGCTATATAATGGATAAAAAGTCAGTGCAGCTTTTTTTGTTATGTCGCTCTTTTCGATTCAATGAAATACCTTAAAATACAAAAGCCTTCTTTCCAATTCTCCCTTTTTTCACCCGCACACTTTGAGGGGAAAAAACCCTTCTTATCCAAAGTGCCGTAACCAATTGCTTCAGCAGAAGTTAATGGTTAGCACGAAGCAGCGGCTATTCAGATTTCCGGCCTTTGCTCGCCGGAGGAGCAGAAACCATCTTCTCCCAGTTGCAGTAGTTTCCAGAAGAAAAAACCATCAACCAGCTTTTAATGGAAATCTCCTTTAAAAAGGATCGCTCGCAATAATACGCAGAAGCGATCTCTGTGGATGGATCCTGCGTTCTCCGCGGAAGAAGTCGGGGGTGTTATGTCTTCGGCTCGCACACGAGACGCACCTGAGCGAAGAGAACATCCGAGAGAGGGAAGGTAATTCAATTGTGTCACGACGGTGACAGGGTCGCTAGTGAAGCATAAAAGGGGATGCGGATGGGATTTTAAGTGTTGTCAGCATACTTAATTGCGGATGAAGGATGGGGTTTGACTGTTATTAAAATGGTGACTAAGACAAATAGTCTCCGTGCACAGCTTCCATTCATTTCAATAATGGAATTTCAGTAGCTCAGAATGACAGACTAGCTTCTTGAGCACCATTCACTAAATTTAAATTTCGAACGCTGGTTTTGGGAAATGTTCACTTTAATACTTATTCACTGCAGAAAGGATTTGCATTTTTATTTATTAACGCTACGATGAGTGACTGAAAAAAAGTTTACAAGGCAAAAGAAAAATGCCTTATTAACAATATCCGCAGGCTACAAATGGCAATTAATGACATATGTAGTGTTCACTTCTGTACTTAATCACCAAACTTGTTGATGCATTTATCACACAGCTGGACCGATTTGTTCAATCCGTCTTGGTAATAATCAGATCCGTGGCTATGGAGCCAGTTCTCGGCATCTTTTTAAACTTTATCCTTTAATATGAATCTTGTTTCGAATAAATGTTTCTTAAATGCGGAGAAAAAGAAACAGTGATTTGTCCACTTGGACAAATCGGTCTTTAAATGATGACGGCCACTCATCTTTACTTAACTGGTCCAGCTGTTTTTGATATTCTGTGACTGCTGCTTCTGTACTGCCAAATATGTTTCTCCTCATTTTATTTTTAACTTTGAGGAACAGAAAAATGTAACAGGGTGTAAGATTTGGCAAATAGGGAGGGTGAGGTAGAGTTTCGATATTTTCTGCTTTAAGATAATCCTTTGTTTTCTTTGCAGAATGAGCAGATGCATTCTCGTGTTGTAGGATCATCCCACGCGTTCCGCGTTTGGCCCTTTTTTGACGCAACTGTTTCAGCACTTCTGGCAAACACTTGGTCACATAAGATTCCGCTGTAACTTGTTTTCTGTCTTCCAACACTATGGTGGCAATATGCCCCGAGTACGAAAAAAGTATTGCCACCATTTCGCTTTTTGATACTTCTTGTGGGTCTGACCTAGGTTAGTTGGGATTCATCTGGGAAACACCAGGGCATGTACTACCGCTTTGTTTCTGGCTCAAACTGGTAGATCTAAGTTTCGTCGCCTGAAACTATGTCCCAGGCCCTTCTTCTTTTTCCATCGTTGAATTCATTTCATCCTGTGGCACCATTCTTCTCGAGAAACTTTTTAGGCTCCACTCAGTGTGTGAGGGATCCATCTTGAGCAACGCTTTCGTAGCAAAAGGTCATCGTGCAATATAGCGTTGACGCTGCCGGAACTGATGTTTAGGATGCCAGCTATGTCCTGAGGTGTAATTTTTGGGTCTTCTCTCACCAGGTACCGCACTTTCTGAACATTTTCCTCCGTATTCGAAGGACTCGAACCTCCGCTTCTCGTTTTCTAAGGGACTTGTCCCCTGATTAAGTCCATTGAACCAGTTGAATACCGAGCCAAGTGAAGGAGAAATGTCCGGAAATGGAAAGAAAATATGAATTCACCTGAAAAATGATAAACATTGCCAGCTTCCTGGCATAGGGGTAGCGTGTCTTCCACGTGATCTGCGAGTCCCGGGTTTGAGTCCCGATTCGGACATGGTTGTTCTGTGTCCTATCTGTGAGTTGTATGAATGTGTCTCCCTGTGAAAAGGGGCTGTGCTAGCGAATGTGTGTGTGTCAACTTCATTTGAGCTAGAAGTCAGACTTCTGCCCTCTAGGTGCTCATGGGCCTTTACCCTCAGAAGCCACTGCACCCACTTTCCGTGAGAACACGGACACGACATCATTATCAAAGAGAAAAAGAAAATATGTGTCTAACGGAAAAATGATAGACATTTCTATCTTTCCGTCAATACGTTCATAAGAATGACTAGATTATGAAGTTTCTTATATTTTATAATTAAAGACTTAGATTTTTTAAACATATTTCAGAAAACAAGAAAGTTTTTAATGCTCTTTATGATACATTAATCTACGTTTTTCAATATCTTTAAGCCATTGTTGTTTTTAAAGTCAGCCGCTGATAATTTTTAACTATCAGATTACAAGTGATATATTATCACTTATAAAACATCACCATGGCAACCGCATAAGGACTTAAGCTTATTATTCACACTCCGTTTCCTTATTCAACATTCCACCCACCCCCCAAACAATAAAAGTAATCCAGCACGGGAAGGTGTCGATTCCCCATAATCACTCTCAGTGTCTCTGTAATTAATCTTCAGACAGATTTTAACACCCGCTGTTAATATTTTATCAAAAATGAATAAAAATCTTCTCTCTTAATCTACTTCTTTCTCCTTCAAAATATAAAAGCATCGTAAAAATAAATAGAGACAAGATCTCTGTTCTCGTTAGACTATCTCTCTCAGCTCATTAAGATGTTTTGTTAATGAGCTGAAAGAAAAGTGAAGTGAGGTAACAAAAACAAAAGTGGGCTCTCTTCGCGTTGTCTTGTATCAATACAAGACAACATCGGTCTTAGCCAGAGGTGATGAATAAGTATCAGGATGCTTCATTGCATTTTCGTAAGGCTCGGCCATTCATTATGCTTGAAATGGATTGTTGTTGGATGCAAGTTGTAAATCTAACGACGGTAGAATATGGGGAGATGAATATGTATTTTTTAAAAAGTTAATTATTATTCTTAGTTAGATTATGAGTGATAAATATATTATATACGTTAATTATCATTATTAATTAGATTAGGAAAGATTGAGAAGTTTTGTTAAAATTGCGTTTTTTTATTAATAAATGAAATCAGCTGATGGTGCATTGTATGAAACGATCCATGATGGATAAAGGTTTGTTTTATGTGTTAGATTAGAAAAGATGAAGAGATTTAGGAAGAATATGTTTGAGAAATGTAAATAAAATCACTAATCAAAATCAATAATACCCATAAAGCGGTATATGCTGGATAAAGGTTTGTTTAAGTGTTAGGTTAGAAAGCATTACTGGGTTTAATTAGGATCTCGGTTTAATATAATGCACATAAAACAGCACATGTAAGTCTTAGTTTAGTTTATTATATTAATGTCCCGTTTTAACACTAGCAACACTAGGGCTATTTTGGTATGAAGCTGTTCCTTTTGAACTGCGGTTAGATGGCGAGGATGATACTTGAATTAGAACACCCATACGCTTATCCACACTTCGCCACAATGACGGGAGGACGTTTGGCCTGGCGGAATTTGCCGCGCAACAGGTCCTTTCACAAGATAGTGCTTCGGTGGATTAAACGTGCAAGAGAACCCCTTACACAGCCGTTATTTGGTGGACTCGGGACTCAAACTGCAGCCCTCCGGTTCCGAAGCCGAGACCATATCATCAGACCACTGTGGTCTTTTTACACCCATGAAAAAGCTTCAATTAAATTTAAATCCCTGAAAAGAGTTTTAAAATCTAATAAAAGTTTTTTAGTGAAAAAAAGAGGAATATACTAAACGACATTCGTCTTTTATTTTATAATAAAATCATTCCCAGGCATGAACCAAAAGACTCCCCCTCCCTTTAAAAAAATAATAATAACATCTGCAACAATAAGCTACACCTGATAAAAAGTCATTGCAGGTGTGTTTTTTATGTTGCTCTTTTCGATTCAATGTAATACCTTAAAATATAAAAGCCTTCTTCCAAGAATTCCACAACACCCTCTCCCCTCTTTTACATCCCACATACTTTAAGGTAAACCATTATTAAGAAAAATGTAAATTTGAAATAATTTATTGTCAAACATATCCATAGGTAAATTTTCTAGAAGGGTTTCGTTATTGCTGCTGTATTTAAAAATGACACTACCATATAAATGCACTCACAGAAAACCATTGGGCCATCCACATCAATAAATTCTTTATTTACGTATCCCTTTTGGATTATTTTAAAATGCCAGTGGTATAGCAAGCAGAGAACTTACCACCAGGCTACCGCGGCCTTTTTTACAGCCGTGAAAAAGCTGAAATTGAATTGAAATCCCTGAAGTGGTTAAAAATCTAATTAAAGGTTTATAGCGAATAAAAAGAAATATACCAAACGGCACTCGTCTTTTATTTTATAATAAAAGTATTCACAAACCGAAAGTTTAATCTTTTTTTTTTTTAAAAAAAATAGTATCTGCAACTATATACTTGACAAAAAGTCACTGCATTTTTTTCATGTTGCTCTTTTCGATTCAATGAAATACTTTAAAATACAAAAACCTTCTTTCAAGAATTCCACAACTCCCCCCCCCCCCTTCCCCCCCCCCCCCTTCGGAGAAAAAAAAAACCCCCTTTTTCCCATTGCATTTCCGTAACCCATTGCTTTAGCAGAAGTGAATGGATTGCACGGAGAAGCAGCTAATCAGATTTCCAGGCTTTGCTCGCTGGAGAAGCAGAACCGTCTCCTTCCAGTTGCGGCAGTTTCCAGAAGAAAAAAGAGCCATCAACCAGTTTATAATGGGAAACCTCCTCTAAAAAGGATCGCTTGCGATGATACGCAGAAGCGATCTCTGTGGATGGATCCGGCTCTTTCTGCGGAAGAAGTTGGGAACGGGACGTCTTCCGCCCGCCCATCGAGACGCAGATGAGCGAAGAGCCCATCCGAGAGAGGGAAGGTAATTAAATTGTGTCACGACGGTGACAGGGTCGCTTTATGAAACATAAAGTGGAGGTGAATTTTAAGGGTTGTCGGCTTATTTGATTACGGATGAAGGACGGGGCTTTACCGTCATTAAAAGGGTAACTAAGACAAATATTCTCCGTGCCCTGCTTCCATTCATTTTAATAGTGGAATTTTAGTTGCCTAGAAGGGCAGAGTAAATTTTTCTGCACAATTGACTAAATTTGAATGTCGGTTGATAGTTTTGTAAAATTTCCACTTTAGTACCTATTCACTGCAGAAGGGATTTGTGTTTTCATTTATTAACGTTACGAGGGGTGACGCAAAAAAAAAAAAAAGGTTACAAAGCAAAGGAAAAATTAACAATAGACCCAGGATATAAATGGTCACTAAGAGACATGTGTGGTGTTCTCACCTCTAATTAATCATCTAAAGTGTTGAGGCATTTATCCCGCCTTTGGACCCACTTAGTTTAGAATGGGCTCAAGGGCGTGATAAATGCCTCATCATGTTGAGAGAATCAGCGCCATCAGTTCGTTTGATTCGTCTAGGATATAATCAGGTCCCAAGCTATTGAGCCAGTCCTCGACATCTATTTGAACATCAGCCTTTAATAGGAATCTAGTTTCGAATAAGTGTTTCTTTAATGTCGGAAAAAGGAAATAGACACTAGAAGCAGAATTGGGGCAGTATGGGAGTGGCTCCAGACCTCCCACCTAAACGTTTTCAGCAATCTCTCTTACCATTTCAAACGAATGACATCATTTCGCCATCTGTTTTCTTCTCATTTGTTTGTGGATGTCCGACGTTGATACATTCTTAGCCCATAGAAATCGTATCACGGCTCGCACTTCTGTACGTCTACTTCTGTAGACGTCTTGCCATTACTGCCGCTGTTTCAGATCTTAGTATTAACTCTGTCTGCTCGTAAGGTCGGTCTAAGACAACTAGGGTCATCTATTTGCAATATTCCCATCTACTTTCCAAATATTGCTGCTTGTAAACATTTTTTTAGATAATCCCACGTACATATTCATATAGGATGATATGGGAAATCATTATACAGTCTGATACTAAATTATAATTATTTTTACTTCTTCGAAACATTGTTTAAGTATTTGAAACTATCACGAAAATAAAAATACCAATCTTCAGTGTAAACTGCGAGACCGATTAAGTGCCTCGGTGGCCTGGTGGTAAGGTTTCGGCTTCGGAACCGGAGGGTTTCAGGTTCCGGACTCGATTCCACCGAAGAACCGACATGTGAGGGGATCTCTTACCCTTTAAATCTGTCAGGCCAAACGTCCTCCCGTTGGTGTGGAGACGGGGGGGGGGGTGCCTGTTCAGGTGTCGTCCTTGTCATCTGACCGTGGTTCAAAACGACGAGGTCCGTCCATAAATAGCCCTAATGTTGCTTTACAACGAGACGTTAATATAACTAAACAAACTAAACTAAACTAAACATTTGGAAAGTAAAAATTCTGGATGCGAATATTATTATCCAGAGTGGGAACAGATAGCTCTAGTCGTCTTAGTGTTAGTACTGGGACTTGAAGCAGCGACAGTAATGGCAAAACATCTAGAGAAGTGGTCTTTGAGAGCCGTGATAAGATTTCAATGGTTCCAAGAACGTGTCCCCATCGGACATTCACAAACAAATCGTTGAAGTGTACGTGGATCTACAACTAAACTGAAAAGCTGGACCCATTTCGCAAACTTTTGTTTCATATCAAAGCTGGCGATTTCTAGAAATGTCATTTATAGTCGCACCTTTTTTCATTCTCCTTCAGTTTTTCTGAGTAAAATTTTTGGTATCTTTTATTAAAATTTTGTCAGAATTCTCATTCTGAACAGCTTCAGCTTCATTCTTTTTCAAACATAACTAACTAATTAAAATGCTCTATATAATAATAATATTTTATAAATATAGTATTAATAATATTTTATAGGAATGATTCAAAAATAAATGAAAGGTTAAGATGTTGAATGCTGATATTTGTGCCCTGTTCTCAAGTGAATCAGTGATCAAAATGTAATTATTTCCCCCTCGTGAATGCCATTAAAAATTAATAGAGGCATCTGGTATTGTTCCGAATTTCCTCTAAGAAAAACAATTTTGTTCGAAGAGTACACATAAAAGGATGCAATTGGTATGGTGCAAAAAGCTTTTTGATTTTTAAGTGACAAAATGAATTATTAAACATAAAAGGTTTTTCTAGATTCTTCTTCATTCGAATTATTATTCAAAAATTCCTTTTCTTCAGTTAAATATTCCTAAAAGATTTGTTTTTAGATTGAAAAAATGTTTTCTCTAATGTAATTACTAATTCATAGGATATAAAAGAGTCCTAATAGAATTTCTAGATGTTGTTTTGTAGTTCAAATAAATAGAAACTAAACATTTCTGATTATTAAGAATTGAAAAGTAAATGGATGTGATAAAAGCGAAATACAGTGAAGTGCGAAAATATAATTCTCCATTTGGATTTCTGCATGGCAAATTGTTTTATAAAACATCAGCAGCTTCAATTCTAAGAAATATTTACTGTATAGTTTGCAAATATTGATTTCAGTGAATTTTAAGTTTAACTAATTTAGATTTAAAAGGTTTCAACAAGCTGGTAAAAGCAAATGCCTAACTTATTTATAAGTAATAGAGTAAAAAAAAATATTTGAAAACAAAAAGATTTTACATACATAATCTATTCTAACACACATAAAATAATTTAATAATTTAGTAGAAATATATGCATTAAATAAAATTATAAAATTATTTTTTATGATAAAAACATTCTAAAATATTTTTATGATAAAAATATTCCAAATTATTTAAATGAAAAACACGTTAAGTAATTTCATATTGTCGTATCAAATTTATAAAATTAAGTTACTGAAATTAGTGGAATGATCATGCACAAACTATTTGTTCCAATCATTCATCATTCTAAATGAAATTGAAATTCCTTTTTCATATCGGAAGGTATATAGTGCAATTAGACTGAAGGATATGTCCATATTATCTCTGCCTTTTAAAAAGCTGGATATTCGAGTTCTAGCAATATGATATAATCAAATTAAGTTCTACTATTGGGAACAAATGACCTTTTATAGGAAATGCAATCCTCTTATTTCTCCCGAAATAATAGATTCCAGTTCCATTTTGTGCGTTCGATAAATTTCATTTCCAGGGATCCATTTCACGAGTGCTCCATTACACGCCATTTCAGTTTTCTTAAAACCTGGTTATCATATCGTATTCTTTAGGTAGACGAGCATATAAAATCTTATTAGTTGCAGCCTTATGTAAGTCATTAAGTTTTGGTAAAGATATTATGTGTTACGGTAGATTGCAATTTGGAAAGACCTTTTATCCCAATACTTGGGAAGGAAAGAGTAACGTGGAGGACTAAATTTTATTGTACTTTTCAATTCCTACTATTAGTTTACATTCTCCGTGTATTTACTTATTCACCGTGTGTGTATTTATATATATTGTACTAATTTTCAATCGCTAATAAAATACTTTTTATTCACCCACTCTAGTTCAAATACATTTTTTTAAACTTGTAGTGGATGGCACTCGATGTTAATGTAGATTTTTAAACAAAATTAATTCGTTAATTAAATTTAATTAATATTTGATACTTTAAATGGAGTTTTGGATGTTTCTAATAAAGATTGAAATCAACCGGCAGTAACTCAGTCGGTAAAGTGTGAGGATTTCAGTATTATTCACGTGAAGGTGAAGAATGCGAGTTCAATTCTTGTGAAAATTAATCATTTCATGATACTTAATGATTTTTTTGGTAATTATTTATTAAAAAGGAACTAAAATAAAATTATCTTTGCTGACCTAAATAAGAATAATATTTTAATACAGGGTGCGCCAGAGAAACTTACATATTTTTAAAAACTTCCGAGTGGTGAGTTTGGTAGGTAGAGGAGTGATAGGTAGCGCTACTGGGGGGGAGTTCCCAAGTTTGCTTCCCCTTCTAGTCAGCTGCCATCATGCTCTTGTCTAGAGAACAGTGGGACTTCGCTGACAAAAGCTTCTTTTCTTACGGTCGCTCACTTATTGTTATGCAATGTACCTTCCGTGTTCGCTTTGTAATTCCCCCTCACAGACCCGTTCCTGACCACTGTTCGATTCTGTCATGTGTTAACTCGTTTCAGGTGATGGCTAAACCCAGAAATGGACATCAGCGGACCACCAGAACTCCTGAAAATGTCGAAAGAGTGAGGCAGTCAATTCTGAGCTCGGCCCACAAACACGCAGTTGCTCTGGGAATTTCTGACACCACTTTTCAACGAATTCTCCATCGAGACCTTCCATTTCATCCCTATAAATTGGCTGTTGTGCAAGAATTAACTGAATGCGATTTTGTTGCCCGTCAAAAGGCATGTGAAATGCTGCTTGACAACCTGTCTAAAGACGCGGTCGTTTTTTTCAGTGACGAGGCTCACTTCGAAATCCCTGGTTTATGTCGATCGACCACGGACCATAGCTCACCTCAAGAACAACATTTGCTGCGCCATTGCCAGCATACCGATTGATATGCTGCAAAGAGAGGACACGAACTTCAAAAATCGACTTCATCAGTGTATGCGCAATGGCGGCTGCCATTTAACCGATGTTGTTTTCAAAACTGTATGAATTTTTTTTTTGCGATATCGTATTCTGAAATAAAAGAAGAATTAAAACAATAACTGAAGTACTTTTGTTTTTATTGGCCTTTAAGTAAGTTTAAATAAGTAAGTTTCTCTGGTGCAGCCTGTATATCAATGAAAGTATTCATTGCAGTCAAGAAAATAAATATCATTCTTCCAATCATTCTCAATTAAACAAAATAACTATTTTAAATTCCCGACGGTATTTCTAAGATGATTTCTTCTGCTGCAGAAACGCGCCGGGTACCAGCTAATAACTTAATAAAAATAAAGCTGCTGCTCTAAACATTTTCAGGCACATTTAGAACGATTCAATTTATTATATAAGGCAATAAAATTTTTTGATAATTTGATGATTTTTCGAATACTGATTCACCTTAAACCAGTGTAAAGCTGTGCAGTGCTGTGGAATACCTTCGGAATTTATTTTCATTTGTAACAAAATTTCTGAATCGCTTTGATTTACAAATTACCTTCCTTGTATAATCCGTATCTTTGTATGTAATCAATATATCATTCGCATACAAATATTTTCTTCTAATGTTACAAGAAAAACAAACTGTTCAGCAAAGTCTTTAGGATTTTAATGAATCATTTTGCAATTTCTGAATAATTCGCTGTATTGAATAATCGTATCTATCGAATGATTCTCTGCACTGAATAATCCTCTCTATTGAATGATTCTCTGCACTGAATAATCCTCTCT
>JAPMOQ010023138.1:413439-445439 GCA_026543055.1 Argiope trifasciata
TAATCCTCTCTATTGAATGATTCTCTGCACTGAATAATCCTCTCTATTGAATAATTCGCTGTAAGGACAAAAATTAGGAAGCCAAATGAGAAGAAATAAAAAAATGCAGGAGACTTCTAGCGTACCATTACTTCTCGAAAAAAAGTACATAAAACGCTCAAAAGTGCTAATAAAACGCTTTTCGGCTTCGTTACCTCGCCCAAGAAAAGTAATTAAAAGCGTTCCCAGTTGCTGAGTCTCGAATCGTTAAAGCGTTAAAGCGAATTAAGGTATACACATTTCCGAGGTTTAAGAGGATTCTGTTAAGCAATTAAAATTTTATTCCACCGAGGACAGGGTCTAGAGTCACTGATTGTCGCATTATATAAGACAGAATCTTCGATTCTGCACTAATTAATTGGATATTTGGATGTCGATAATCACGTTTTATATTCTATTGGGTGTGTGTAAAGTAATTGAAAGATCGCTTGAAACTTTGCGAGGCAGCAAAAGAATTTCGTGATGCGATGATTGCCAGTGAAAGGTTTAGGTTAAAGAGATTCCAACAGCTTAGATGTAGTATTCAAATATTTTATAAGACAGAAGAGGAAAATTAGAAAAGCTTATGATTTTTAAATAGTAATTTGGTCTCAGTTACTGTGAAACAATGATCTAATTAATCAGTTTCTTTGACAATAATCAATAATTTAGACAGTAATTAATTTTTTAGACAATAATCAATTCCTTAGACTTTAATCAATTTCTTAGATTTCAATCTATTACAATAATCTAATTAATCAATTTCTTAGCGTTTTTTTATGTTACACACATGTTTTTTAGTTCCAAAATGTCCACCAGAGAGCGTCTTTTCAAGCAAAAACATTAAATTTAATACAATAAATGACCAAAGCGGAATATCCATACTTATTGACTAGTTTCTGATCACCTGGTTATCGAATCATATTAAATAAAGGTAAATCATCTAACTTTTCACTGACCCCCCACTAAGGCACACGGATTCACCCCAAAATATTGAGTGACTGGACCGCCGCTACAGCAGCACTGGCGAGAATTGTGGTTGAGTCCTAAGAGCTGTCACAGGCCACGGTACAACACTCCCAGGTAGGGAGTACATCCCGCCAACGATGAGAGGGTCAGTGCCCCCCCCCTAATAGAGAGAGTGAGATAAAACCACCATACAGGAAGCACCTCATCCTCCTTTCGAGGTGCCCCCGGGGGGTTATTAACTAAACGTAAGGAAATAATAACAGTATATTGTTTGTGAAAAACAGTCCAGCTTGTGGATACAAGTACAAATTAGAACGATAATGCACAAGAGGAGCAGTTCTCAATCGTAACCAGTACGATGTGTTGTAAAGGGGCTCCATTTGGCCATTCTTAAGGCCTTATCACACGGTCAAATTTCGTCAGCACTTTTCCGTTTCTACCCTCCAAAACCGGTCAAGCAAGTTTCTAACTAGCTCGAAAATGTCATCTGAAATATTGTCTGCAAACGAAATTCAACCAATCATGGGAAACTTCGAAGTGACGTCATTTTCGTTGCCGTTTGCTGATGGAAAGTACCGAAGATATTTTGCCGTGTGATAAGGCCTTTATTCTCTTGCATAATTTCAGTGTCGTCGTCAACGTCGCAACAAGATACTGTCATTATTACGTCCGGAAACATCGGCATAAAGTATGACAACGTTTGCAAATGTGACCCTAAACGATTGCAATGTTTTTTCCTACTCTAAAGTGTTTTGCATAAAGGTTACTTTTCTTCGCAATCATGCAAATCTCGGCATTTTTTCCCCTTTAATCGATACCTTTACCCTGTTTTGTATTTTATTACTCGTGATTTTTGTTCTGGATCATTAATATTGTTTTCTGTTTTGGTCGTTTAGGGTGTTAAATTTAATATTTTCAGGTTAGTAGTGAACTAAACTTTTTACTCGAGTATAGAATCTCGTGTATAGGCTATGCATCAAATTTCGTTGAAATCCTTTCACCCGTTTGCGTCGCATGATGCTGTTTATAGTGGAAGTTTAATTATAGCCACCCTGTATATTATTTTTATCATGAACCAATATGTTGTTATTATTATTAAGTAAGTTATCGCTTGGAGTTTTCAACTACTTAGATCTCCAATATTTCATACCACATAAACTTAAAATTTTAAAAAAAGTTCGTGATTTTTTTTAATAATAATTTAATCTCAGTCATATCCAATTAACAAAATTTCTAATGCTTTGTGTTGTTACGTATATCTGATTAAAATAACAATTCATTCCTAATTTTAAGAAAAATCTGTCAATTACAGCGTTTTATCATTTGTTTTAGCCATGTGTATTATTTTATCATGAACCAATATATTATTCTAGCATCTATAAAAATGAATGATAATAAATAAAAATTCTAATATCTTAAATGTAGGAATATTTGGTAAATGGGATTTTTAGAAAAATCGAAATCCCTTTTTTATTAACAATTGCTCTAAATTTTAATATATATGAAGAACGAAATGAAACAAACTAAAATCTTTTATAAATTGTTTTCTAATTTAATTGATTGTATCGTCTGTTTTCGTCAATTTGGTTCTCTTGGATTTAGTTCGATACATCTTTTTGAAGTTTTACCAAACACCGTATAATAATTTTTAAAGAAACAAACAAAACCAATATTTTAACCGATCTTATTATTTTTTTTTTGTATAGATTTACATTCTATTTCAAAAATTAGTACTAGACGGAATATATAATATGCGCCCACATGCGAGTGTGTAATAATTTCTATATATCCGTGTTATTTTAATTTCTATGCATTATTAATACGTAATCATTTCAATTCATCCCTGTTATTTTAATTTCTATGTATTATAAATTAATTTCTGTGAATCTAGTTCTGTATCTAGAAACTTTAACGAACACAGGACATGAACTACTTCTGTATTTAAACACTTTAATAACACAAACACTTTTTATTGAACTTTTATTTTAAGTAAAACTTGTAGCGGTTACATAACTCTATTACCTTCACTTTTGATACAACAGAGGGTATTACCTTATCAACATAAAGATATATTTCCCATTATCATTATTGAGGGTCATTATTATATGATATTCTAAGTGATAGTCGGATTTTTCGTGTTTGTATTTGTTTTGTCTTGGGAAATGTAGAACTTAGAAAATAATTAGTTAACTTTTCCTAAAATGTGTCTATTGTTTTCATCTACTTCATAATGAAGTTATAAAAAAGTCTAATATTTCCATAAACTGTATTTTAATTTAAATATATATATATATATATATATATATATATATATATATATATATACACTGAAGTGACGAAAGTCATGGGATAGCAATATGCAAATATATAGATGGCAGTAGTATCGCAGCGAAAAAGTATAAATGCGCAGTTCGTTTTCCAGAGCTTTCATTTGTGTTCAAGTTATTCATGTGAACAGGTTTTTCGTGATTTATGGCGGTACGACGAGAATTAACAGACATTGAACGTGGAATGTTAGTTGGAGCTAGACGCATGGGTCATTCCATTGCGGATATCATTAGTGAATTCAACATTCCGAGATCCACAGTATCAAGAGTGTGCCGAGAGTATTAAATTTCAGGCATCACATCCCATCATGGACAGCGCAGTGGGCGATCACCTGCACTGAACGACCGAGACCACCGACGTCTGTGTAGAATGGTCAATGTTAATAGACACTCAACACTTCGTCAAAAAACTGCAGGAATCAATGTGGGAAGTGTCCGATAGGACTGTGTGGCAAAATTTGTCTTCCTTGGGCTATGACAGCAGAAGACCGACTCGAGTACCTTTACTGACAGCACGACATCGCCTGCAGCGACTCTCCTGGGCTCGTGAGCATATCGACTGGTCCCTAGACCAGTGGAAAACCATGGCGTGGTCAGATGAGTCACGATTTCAGTTGTTACGAGCTGATGGTAGAGTTCGAGTGTGGCGCAGACCCCACGAAGCCATGGACCCAAACTGTCAGCAAGGCACTGTTCAAGCTGGTGGCGGCTGCATAATGGTGTGGGCTGTTTTTACATGGCATGGACTCGGTCCTCTGGTGCAACTGAACCGATCATTGGCTGGAAATGGTTATGTTCAGCAGCTTGCAGATCACTTGCAGCCATTCATGGACTTCACGTACCCACACAACGATGGGATTTTTATGGATGACAATGCGCCATGTCACCGGGCCAGAACTGTTCGCGAATGGTTTGAAGAACATTCCGGACAATTCCAGCGCATGATCTGGCCACCTAGATCACCCGATATGAATCCCATCGAGCATTTATGGGACATCATCGAAAGGTCCGTTCGTGCCCAAACTCCTGCACCATCCACACTTTCACAATTATGGACGTCTATACATATAGCATGGCTCAATATTCCTGCAGAGTACTTCCAATGACTTGTGGACTCCATGACACGGCGAGTTGTTGCACTTCGCTGGGCAAAAGGAGGACCGACACGATATTAACAGTCATCCCATGACTTTTGTCACTTCAGTGTATATATATATATATATATATATATATATAGAGAGAGAGAGAGAGAGAGAGTGAGAGAGAGAGAGAGAGAGTTTTAATTAAGGCTCTTTAATTTCTATCATCTTGCTCTTTTGAAAAATATTCTGCATGGAATCATTGAAAAGTATGCCTTTCATCTTTATGATTCTTAATAAAATTAATTAATTCACTAATTAAAAGAGATATGGTTTAAAAATAAGAGTAATTTTTAATTAATTAAACGATCAGAATTTTAAATGCAATTAAAACTGATGAGCTCAATTAACTCTTAAAAAATTTATTAAATCTTCATCAAATTTAATCTCACAGATTAAAAAAACACGTTGAGTAATCTAAAAATTTTGAAGAAGGAATTAAAGCTAAGTCAGCAACTTATGAGTTTCATCTTGACTTGTCAGGTATTTTCTTTTGGAAGTCAGAAACTCTTTAATGAAAAACTTCAAGACAGATTAAAATTTTGGTATTTGATTGTTTCTTATGAGAAATTCTCCTTTATTAATTACTCGCTTTTGGAGACATGTCATCTAAGTCCAGAAGTTGAAAGAGAAAAATTTGTCCAGATTTTAGTAAAATTTTTGAATTTCTTTTAATTAGGACTTTGATGTAAGATTTTCTAGATCTTAAGATTATTTCCAAACGATAAAAGAAATTCTGAGCGAGCGATAACATGCTACTGGGTTGATTAAGTAAAATGCTCAACGAACTAAAACAGGAAATGGATGATTGAGTATGAATAAAATGGTGGTTAGTACATTTAAAAGAGCCGAAATCAAACAAATTAATCATTGTTTCGTTATAATTTAGTAAATAACAAGCTGAATTCATTTATCAGCATTCCGATTGTTTTGGTAAACATAAGCATTTGTTAACAAACACTTGACAAAAAAAAGCGTTATTTTTCTTGTTCCTTCCTTAAAATTTATTTGTAAATTTTTTTATTACTGTTTGGTTTGACAATTATTTAGTTTATTTTCAATTTCTCATAAACAAAGTGAGGAGAAAGCATTGTGTCAAAAACATTTGAACACGATATTTTAACAAATCTCCAAGTTTCATACATCTTCCCAACAAAATAAAAAAAAATCGAAAAACACATTTTTGACATAATTTATGTTTATTAGTCAATCTGTCTGTGACCAATATAACTCAAGATCTTTTTCTCCGATAGACAGGTGAAATTTAGTACAGGGAAGGCCGCGATGGCTTGGTGGTAAGGTCTTGGCTTTGGAACCGGAGAGTTTCAGATTCCCTCAGAGAGTTTCAGACTTTTGCATGCTTAATCTGTCAAGTCAAGCGTCCTCCAGCTGGTGTGGTGTAGTGTGGAGAGGGAGGTCCCAGTTCAGGTGTCGCCCTCGTCATCTGACCATGGTTCAAAATGACAAGGTCCGTCCCAAAATAGCCTTAGCGTTGCTCTACTATCGGAAGTTAATATAACTAAACTAAACTAAACTAATTGGTACAGGGCCTTTCACCCAATTTGTAGATTTTTTGAATTGAAAATTTGAGAAAAATCCTTTTAGAGAAAGTCTGTTTATTCGGTAGTTTTAATATACTTTAATACGATAACTACAAAACAAAAACAGCTAGATAGATAAAATTAATTAGAAATACATATTTAAAGTACATAACGCAGATACTCATTAAATTTTGAGTCAAATCCAACAAGGGATTGAAGGTCTTTTGGCTATTTTTTGCATGATTTTGTGATAGCAATTAAAAGTTCTCTGACAATTTTCGGTTTTTAATATGTTGCGAAAAAATGTGTCTCAAACATAAAATCACCTTTGATAAAAAATATGCGGGAAAGTTTTCGGGTGATACTGTCGGCTTGTACGTTCAGAAATATGTAAACAAATTGAAACCTGTTAAATTTGATATGAGGTTTTGTGATTAAGGATTTAATTCTGTGCCATATTTTTATTTCAATCAGTTGTAAGAAAAACGGTTCGATTTTGCGATCCTATTTATAGCATGCCAAGTATTTATCTTTAAATGACTCGCCAAGGATACCGCCGCAGACCACCGCAATAAAAATGCATAATTCTCGTCAAAGGTTAATATTTCATGACTACTGTGCGGTAGGGGGTAAAAGAGTTAAATCTTCTTATCATATTGATCAGTTTGTATTAATAATTATTGATTATTATTAATAATAACCAATTAAACGCATTAAAGCTTAGAGAGAGATAAATAAACAACAATATTATAATTGTTGTTATGAAAATATTAAAAGAATACAATTAGTTCATTTAGTAATTTATTTTCCTTCCAAACAATTTTTTTCTGTTTCACTTATTAATTATCAGTTAGATGAATATTTTTTCAAATGACAAATGAAGTACCTTACTATTTTCTAAAATAACTTACAAACTTATCTATTATAGCCAGCAATATTTATATATAAAAAAAGATTGAATCAATACAGTTAGTATTAATATTCTTTTCATAAACGCATTATTTCATAATACGTGTTACAAAATCCATGAAAACACCAAATCTTTTATTCAATCTATTTAGTTGAATTTTACAATCAGATTCGTATTGCGACCGACTCTTAAATCATAATAAGCCATGCATGATGTCAAAAATAAATAAATACATAAAGAAATAAAATAAAAAAGTCGGCGAGCAAAGAAGACTCGTTTCCTTCCTCTACAGAAATTCAATTTTCCGCACACGAACCATAACTGTAAAATGCCGGTACTCCAGAAATAGTTTAGAGGCGACCGATCGCAATAAGCCGAGCGACAAAATTCGGTTCGGGACCCAGTTTATGAAGGGGGCGAGTGATATGAAGCGATCCTGATCTTTTGTGAGGAATATTTTGTCCCCTCTCAGAGTGAAGGGTTAGAAGATGAGTTTTAATGAATCGAATGACTGTCGTGTGGAGGTGCCGTACTTATGAGAAAGGGGATATTTACTGGCAACGGCTATGAAGGTAGGAAAAGATTATTTTTCTTCATATGAACATTCATCAGGAAATTTTTGTAAAAGTCCTTTTTGAACCTCAAAAGTGTTGTTGTTGTTAGTTATGGCACTTTAAAAACCTACTGACAGTTATCTGTCGGCGATTTAAGCCAAAATAAGCGTCTCATGTTTTGTCAATAGCGCCAAATCGGGCAAAGAGTACAATTTAGTTACTTCATGCTTCACATTCGCTTGCACAATCCCATTTACAGGGGGGGCACAATTACACTCCTTCCAGACAAAAACAACCTTTCGAACCGGGACTCGAACCCGAGACACCCAGCTCACGGGCTGAGAAGACGCGCCACGCTAATGCCAGTGCGCAGACCTGAAAAGTGTATCGCTATGTTATAGGACAGTTGAATAGGATGCCAGAAAGCCACATTAAATCACGTGAGTTCACCAATTTACAAAGAATGGAAAGTTGTTGGGGACCATCTAAATGTTCATATACTAGATATATCTGTCTAAAAGGTTGTTTTCCTCTTATAAATAAATATACTAACTTAATCAAAGTAGAATATATATATATATATATATATATATATATATATATATATATATATATATATATATACTAGCTGGTACGTTGCTGCCGCAGAAGAAACAGTTTTGGAAATACCGCTTGAAATTTCAAATAACTGTCTTGTTCAATTAGGAAAGATAGGAAGAATGATATTTATTTCCGCTTCGGAAAGGAATACATTCACTGAAATTAGGTATATATGGAGAAGCGTAAATAATATTAATTCCATTCTTTTAACTTTATTATTTAAGACTTTAGGGTTAGCCATATTTGTTTTGTTTTACCATCATTAACAGAAAGAAATAAGTGCTAGTAATAAGTATTCAAAATTTCATCGCAATCGGATGAGTGGTACGACAGCGCATAAGACACGTACAGACAAATTTCACTTACACGCACACACACACACACACACACACACACACACACACACATACACAGCATAATAATTCAAATATAAAAATGGTGCGTTTTTGAAATGTTTTTTTCTCACTGTATAAACGAACTGTATATACGAACGAAACCGGATAGAAACACATAGTGATCTACTATCAGAAAAAAAATGCAATAATAAAATATACAAAATAAAAACAGCATGGAAAGAAATGTTAACGATGACATCTAATGAACCAGTGTAATTATAAAATTCTATTCATAAGTGGAAGAAAGTAATATGACCTGACTAATCGTGTTTCAAACTATTCCCTACAACAGGAAGGGTGCAAGTTTGGAGGACTCTCGCACAAGGCTTATGATCCTGATTATCTTCTACCAGCTATCACGCATGGAGGTGGATATGTCATGGTATGGGCAATCATGTAGGGGGTTTCAGCCGAATCAATCGTAATCCTGAAAGGAAGGATCATTGGGGAGAAGTATAGAGAAATTTTAGTTGACCAGATCCACTCTATGATGCAAACTTAGTTTCCTTGAAGCGATGGAAATATCCATGATGATAATGCACCTATTCATGCAGCGAGACTTATACAGTCATGATTTGATAAACACGGAGATGAAGTTAAACATTAGCCTAGGCTCAAACAATCAACAACCTCAATATAATCGAATCTTTATGGTCTATTTTAGAGCTTCAATACGGAATCGATATCTTCCACCGGTATCTATCCTATAACTCACAATATTTAACGTATATGTTTACGAATTGACACACTAGATTCACCCATATTCATTTGTTGTTACGCGAACAACCACCACTGTGTTCGTGATGTAATTGTCAAATATCTGTGCAGCATATTTTGACAGAATGCCAAATTTCAATGCCCAGCGCTTACACTTTTTTCAAAGGTCACACGTTTCACTATCTTTTCTGCTTGATAAGATACCTCATGTCCAACTCTTTGCTTTTTCAAAGTCTATAACGGATTATCCGTTCATTTGAATCGTGATTACATTTTAGCTTCTACTCATATTCCCTTTGGCGATTTTTTTAATGTAATATAATTTGACACATTCTTTGGCGCAGTATGGTCAACATCATGGCTCTTGCTCCATAAAAAACCCAAACAAACCATTCACAATATTTAAAAGACGAATGGTTCAATTTTCATCTAAACACTATTCAATACTTGTATGAATCGATTTCTAGGCGAATCCAAGCTGCATTACCTGCCAAAGGCGGTCTTACACTATACTAATAAAGGATTCTTTAAAAATCTAAGGTGTTTCCATTTTTTTTATTACCACCCTTATAATAATATTTCCAAAAATTTTACATTATTGGGATTATTTTCTTTTTAGATTTGACCACTTTTTACTAAAAAAGGAGGGCGTATTTCAAAGCAATAAGTTATGTATTTTTCGTACGCTTTCATTAAATTTATGTGATTTTATATTTGTCATGATGGGGCATGCAATTTATTTATAACTCAATTTCTGTTACAATAGAGTTTTTAATTAGCACATTTAAGTATACTCAATGGTAATATGTTGGTTTAATAATTTCAGAATTTAATAATTAATTGATTAATGAAAGAGAATTTTTATTCCATATAATCTGACACCGTCTGCAAGTGATATTAGAACAAAAAAAGCGTATATTTAATGATTCCACAATATTTATTACAAAAAATATAGATTAATGATTAAAAGGTAAAAAAAATGATAAAAATGAAAAATGTATCGATTTTTTTCGAGAAAGTTATAAAATTGTTATTTAAAAAAACTTTTGGATTAATTTATCTTTAGTGAAGGTTGATTTCGCTGGAGGCATATATTAATCTAAGCACCAGTAGTCATTCATTATAATTATTACTAAATAAAGCATGAAAGTATTGATTATCATTTCCAGCGTGAATTTTTATCATTTTCTTTTTAAATGATTAATTGTTCTTTACTTTTCTCGCAAATTTTGTATCTTTTATTTATTATCATGTGCGAACAAGATGTGGTTTTGGTTTGAGGTTGTTGAAGTTTCAAAATGCATAGGCAACAATTTGGCGACTTATCGCTTTTGAGGCATCCCTTTTTCGCTTTTAGGGTTAGTGGAATTTATGAATGTTGAATGTTGTCGCATTTGGCGATTTATCGCCAACTAAAGTAAACACTTGATTTCCAAAATATTCATTCTCAGAATTCTTAGTATTCATTTGTTATTAACAAGTTAAAACCGGTTTGAAACAATCACGAGACTATCAGATTACGCATGCGGCGACATTTAAAAAACGATGGGATTTTTTTTTCTACTCAAAATAATTGGTAGAGTTTCAAAACTATATATATATATATACAGAGAGAGAGAAAACGAGAGATGTTTTTAAAAAATTAACAATTAAAATTATACATATGTAGAAATAAAATTTAATTCTAAAAAGTGAAAAGAGTTGATATTCAATAGGATCTACTAAATGAGTCAAATAATTATTATCGAATTCAGATTTGAAGACCAAAGCAAAAGAAAATAAAAAACTGAAAATTTTCTGAGAATAATATGGATTGCATAAATTTTTGAAACTCATGATTTTGATGAAGTTCAATTGATTGCCACTTTTTAATGAAAATCTTCCTCAAAGATGATCTACTTTTCTTCCTAAAAGCTAAATTAAAATTTTACAAGTAAATTGCTTCTAATAAACCAGCTTTTCTCCTTGACGTAACAATTCTGAAATGACTACAGGAGTTAGAAAACATTCTTTTCTAGCATTAACAATTTTTATTTTTCTGTAATCCTGATTCCTTCATTCACTGAGTCAGGCTGGATATTAAATTCTTTTGACAGCATGCATAGGACTTGGAATGTGTAATTAATTGAGATTTTAATAATTGAAATGCATTGCCTGCTGGACTATACAAAAGGCTTGTTGGGCTAATTAACAATAACAAAAACATATTCCAAGTGGTATTTTATTGTAATGGTCATAAAGTATGAAAATAATTAGGAACTATTTTAATCATATAAAAGGAATTTCTTATTTAGTCATGCACAAAGCCTAAAATATATTTATAAAAGCAAGATGAAAACATAAAAAAATGAAATATACTATCGTAAATTTCAAGTTATGTCAAGTTATATGAGAACATTATTATTTTATAAGTCTTTAACCAGTTAAAACCGGTATGAGTCACAAGACTTCTCCCTCTCTGAATATATATATATATATATATATAACATTTAATTTAAATCGAAATTAATTTCTGAAGTTTTATCTTAATTTAGCCCTTAGCAAAGTCATTCTAAATTATTTTCTTATTTCCTGATAAGATTCCACATTATCTGCTTAATTAATTCAAGGTATGCTTAGTAAAGTTCTTTAGTCAGCGATTCCCACGGTGAGAGTGATGGATAAATGTTGCTGACATTAACGAATAGTTTTATAAAACAGATCCCTGTTTTCCCCCGCTTTGAAAGTCACATGTTCAGAAATCATCCTGAGAATCTTAATAATATATTGGCACTAAAAGCAATATTTTCCCTCTCAAAATATGCTATATAACACGAAAGAAATTAATTTCTGCCTTTTTTTCGTCACTTGTGCTTAGATGCTTGTAAATAAGCCTGCTTTTCTCCAGAGATGGAATTAAATATATATATATATATATATATATATATATATATATATATATAATCTGAAAACTCTATTCATATATCTATTCATTTATGAAAAATAGGGTATAAGTGGCCACAGCCAGCTTCAAAACCTATAAATCGAGAAGTAAGAGTTTTTGATAATCCTGCATATTTCAAAAGAGTCATTTTTTTTTAGTTAATACTTTTTTTGGAGTATACATAAAGAAATGTGTTTGACGCAGGCGTCATCTGATCGTGGTTCAAAATTATGAGGTCCGACCCAAAATAGCCCTCGTGTTGCTTTCAAACGGGACGTTAATATAACTAAACTAAACTAAACTTGACGCAGGAATATTTTCAGAATTAAATACGGTCATTAAAGATTAGAACAGTTGATTATAAATGAAAAAAATAAAAGTGGTCGAAAGATTTAGATCTAAATCGAAAAAATAACTTTAATTCTTTTTAACTATCTTAAATCAAAATTAGTAATTTTTTTGCTATTCCTAATAAGTTTTGTGTTTCCTCTTTCTTTTGTCTCTTATTCCAACTTGCAATCTGGCAACCCTGTTTTGATTTAAGTAGAATATGGTGTGTTTATTTTAAATATGGAATTTTTATACGTTACGTTCTTTCATCTCTGTGAAATACGCATCATTAGACCAATTTTAAGTTCTTTCATTTGTAAATACACTCATCAGTTTCTATCACCATTGTAAGTAGCCGCATGCAATTCTCTGTCTTATGTTGGATCAAAATAAACTGATTACGAAAACGAAAGTGCTGTTCCGAATCATAACAAATTTAACTACCTTTCTTACATGAGTTAAATTGCAATAGTCTATTCAATTTAATACACCCCAAATGATATTAAACCTATTTACCATCCATTTAAAACCAACGTACTGAAGACGAAATTATAATTCCACACTTCATGAAACAATTTTAATATTGAACTTCATTTTCTCCTAAACATATACCCTGGAAGAAAATTCAAGGATTTATGATTAAAATTATTTCAAATTAAAGAACGTCATTGCTGTTTGGTTTGGGAAAGGCGCCGAGATCAACCGTTCGTAAATCAACATTCGCTGCTTTTGTCACGCCTTCGGTGGCAACACGGTCGACTTCCTGAAGCGTGGTGGTTACCATGGAAACCGACAAGGGATTCTATCTCAATGTTTATATACGTCAATTACTTTGAATTCTAATGTATTTGATCGCTTCAGACGATGACTAGATGAGTTTATCTAGAAACTGGGAATGTTGCAGCAACACTTTGTCGGTTTAGTCGGAAAGTTTATTGATCAAGGTGAATAGCAATAATATATTTTGATGATCAGTGTGACATAAATGTAATAACCCTTAAGTCCATTATTATCATTTAATGCGTCGATTTGGTTAAAGATTCCATTAAACTGCATGAAACGGTCTCATCTGTTGACACTTTATTAATTGTTTATTATATTTTGCAACTTTTACCGAATTTTGGTCACAGATATTTCATTTATTTAAGGTTTCCGACTACCTTAGAAACACTGGTTATCGATCACATTGGCGATTTTGTTGTTGTTATTTCTTGTGGTTGAGACTTTCCTCTTTTCCAAACAGTTTATCTTGTCTAGGAAAAGGAAGGTCTGACCTATCATCCAGGGTCACATATTTTCCAGCTAAAATTTGTCTTTAATTTAAATTTTCTCAAAATTTTAATGTTCATAAAAATTCTCCACCGCTAACATGATACCTCAAAAACGAATAGAGGTATTCGCATACAAATTTCATCGAGTTTTTAAAATCATATGGGCAATGAACTGAACCACAACTTTTATTGTTGGTGAAATGCTTTTTCATTTGTATCCTTTACCAAGGGGCAATGCGGATAGCTTTGTGTTGGGAGCATTCACGGATAAAAAGTTGCTAGCACAAATGTTTTGTTCAAAACATTTTAAAAATACAAAAAATATCAAATTTGTGACAGTAAAAAATGTAAAACTTGTCCACTAGCTGGAAAAGAACAGATAAAAAACGGAACATCAAATCTGGATTTTTTCTGTAAAAACAAAAACTTTATTTATTTATTAAACTCTAAAGAATGTAATTTAAATTACATAGGACAAACCTGTACGGAACTAAATAAAAGAATAAATGGACACATGTCCGCCATTAAGAAATTTATCAAACATGAATCCTACGATTATGAACTACTAGCCGCCTTTGGCGACCAGCTGGTTCGCCATGAGTAAAGTGTTCTAAAATTTTCAATTGAATCACATATTCATTAGCCTTGAAGTAATTCCGGGCATTGATTGATCTGAAATTAATATTTTCTTTAAGATGATGGACGGAAAGTTTAAAAAGTACACCTTTTCCTAATAATATTCTTTACTTTTATAAATCAGTCAATTTCAACCATCGGTTATGCTTCCTAAATATTAAAAAAATTTTCGATGATGTTGCCAAAATATTAAATATGGTTTTTAAAGAAAGCGAGAAAGGGAAAAAAGTATAATTTAATGATACAGATATTGCAAACGATTACATAA
This sequence comes from Argiope trifasciata, assembly GCA_026543055.1. Lineage (NCBI taxonomy): Eukaryota > Metazoa > Arthropoda > Arachnida > Araneae > Araneidae > Argiope > Argiope trifasciata. Next base: position 428,038 of record JAPMOQ010023138.1, read on the forward strand.
ATATGCATTAAGTCGGGATTTCAATGCATATCCTGTCTAAATTCAATCAGGTTTACCGTAAATAAAGAAGATTTATTGAGTTAATGATACAGATATTGCAAACGATTGTAGAAACCTTTGCTTTGCATTTATATTTTTAGAAAATATCACATTTTATATTTCTTTTATTTTATCCAGTAACGTGCTGATAGTTGCATTTCTGCAGATTTATTTTGCGATGATAATTTTTTTTATTTGAACTTCCGGCATTCTTTTATTTTATCTAGTCACGTGCTAAAAAAACATGGTTAAAATATTTCTTTAAAAATTCGTTAAAAATAGAAGCTTAAGTTATAAATTAAAACACTAATACCATTAGAAGGCTAATTTTTTAATCTTTAAATTGATGTAAAAATTATGTTTATGCGATCATATTTCCGGAAGTTATAGCGGAAAAACGTCGAAATTTCGCTTAAATTTTAATTAATTCAAATTCTAATTAAAAATTCGACAAAAGGGCTCCGAGGTGCACATTCCCGACCTCCAAGGTATACATGTACCAAATTTGGTAGCTGTAGGTCCAACGGTCTGGCCTGTAGAGCGCCAACACACACACACGCACACACACGCACACACACACACACACACACACACACACACACACACACACACACACACACACACACACACACACACACACACACACACACATTGAGCTTTATTATAAGTATAGACTACACTTTTAATGTCATAATTTCAATAAAATTTATATTTACATTCTGGAAGATAACATCATTGATTTAAATAGAAGACTAGATTTAGAAAACATTTATCTACGTAATTTAAAAACTTTATTCCTTTATGGTCCGAACAGTAAATTAAATGGAGAGGGATACGGAGATTTAGATAACATCTGCATTTATGACAAACTTAACATCTTTAAAGAATTTCTAGATAAAGAAAACTATAGTAAAAGATTTAAGAGAGGCAAAGGTAGAGGTGGTAATTACAATATCATATTTGAGGATTTTCAGAAGTATTGCAACTTAGAATATAACAGTGAGAACATTCTTAAAATTAAAAAAAAATATCTTTTTGGCTTTAGAAAAAATAAACTTAAATTAATAATAAATCTGAAGATTTAATATTCGGAAATTCTTTCACAAAATTCATAATTCTAGATCTAATCAAATTCAAGCTTAAAATTGGAAAAAACCGATTTACTATTTAAAAAGAAAAATAATTTAAATAAAGAATACTGTGTGGTGAGATTTTTGGATATAAGCTTTGAAAACCTAAAGTTACCTAAAACTGCGCATAATAACAAGGATATCTTTCCTTTAAAGGATAGTATAATTGCATCAATAGCTTTTAGTTATGCAACAACTCTAAGAAAAAGAATTTGTAATTACAATTACTATAGCAAAAGTTTAAATAAAATAAGTAAAACAGACTGTAATTGTAACAAATATATTTATAAAGATTATGTAGATGCTGACAAAGGGCATATTATAACGGGGAACTTAAAAATCATAGAGTCCAGCTTTTTAGAGATTTAATAGAAAAAGGAACAAAATTCAGAATGAGAGAAAAGGTAAACATTAAAAAAATGTTAATTTCAATTGGACAAGATCTGGATATTTTTATCTCCAAGTTCTCTAGAAAATACCATTGGCCTCCAGAGGGTTTAAAAAATGTAAAGTAAGGATTTTAGAAGAAACTAAAACAAAATTTGATGCGGTTAAAGTAGGAACCGAAGGACGAGGAATTTATTTTAATAAAACTTTGAAACAAGAAATAAAGAATTAAAAAAGATGTTCATTATTAATGTAATAGATAAATCTGCAAATAATTTCTGTATAATTTGCAAATTTTACTATAAAGAACTTTTAATTAAAGAATACAACTCTAATTCGACTTATAGTTTAATTAGTACCGGGAAAAAGGAATTAGATAAAAGGATGCTAGCATTCTCTAAAAAAACCAAAATTAAAACTTGCTCTTTAAATTATCCCTATTTAATCCCAACTGTAAAATTTCATAAAAACCCAATAAAATTTAGATTCGTAACTTGTAGCACAGGTAGTTACAATTACTTTATGGGAAAATATTTTTTCAAATACTTGAAAATTATCTTAAATAAAATTAAAGACGAAGAAAACTTTATAATTAATAGTAACAAAGATATTTTAGATTTTCTAAAGGATAACAATATAAAAAAATTAATACTTTTGATTTTGAAAATTTATACACTAACTTTCCTCACGAAAAATTAATGGATTTATGTATCATTATATACGAATGATATTTAGATAAAGATATTATCACAAAAAATAATTGGCTAGAATTATGTAAATTTAACACCAAAGAATATTACGTTTTTAATGGTATTTATTAAATTCTATAAATAAATAAAGGGAATTCCAATGGGAACAGCTTTTTCTAGTGCGTTAGCTTACATCTTCTTGCATCACTATGAGCAAAACCTAATTAAACACAACTCAATTAAAGGCTGGTGATATATAGATGATTTACTTCTGTTAAACGTAGATAATCCTAATGTAGTTATTAATTGTAACCCAAAAGCTTTAGTTTTAACTGAAACAAATGAAGATCAGCATAAAGCTAACTATCTAGATATAATGAAAAATCTTTAATAGGCATTTTCGACAAAAGGGATGATTTTAACTTTAAAATAATAAAACTCAGCAATTATCATTCAAATTTAAACTCTAAAATTTTCAAAAATCTAATATTTTCACAATTTAACAGAATTAAAAAAATTGTAATTATAAAATTTTTTACATTGTCGCAACTAATAATCTACTTAAAAACTTAAATACTAATGAATTTCCAAAAAACTTTTGCAATATTGAATCATTAATTAAAATATATATATATAAATTCTGACTAAATCCTTAGCTTTACTCAAAAGAGGGCGCTCCAAGAGTTCCTTTGATGATGTTGTATCTCACCAAACAAGTAGGCGTATTTAACTATTAAAGTGGTAAAATTATTCTAGTGTTAGGATATACACTTACAAGTATAGAGTTTCACTTCTTATTATGTTCCCTTATGTTCTCAACAGTAAATTCACTTCTTTCTTTTATTTGAAGGTGCTTTTTCAGTTTGGCAAGTGTTCTTTCTACCTTCTTATATTGCTGATTTTGATTTTATATTCTCGTGATGTCCGGTTTACTGGGATTTTTTTGGGGTTGGATATTGATTTGACTTATTTTATAGAGTCTATATTACAATATATGATATGTAAGATTTTAATTTAGTTAGTAGTCTTTCTACTTTCTTATATCGACGAATTTCATTTTATGGTTTTATGTTTTTCTGGTTTGCTGTGATTTTTTTTTTGATTTACCATTATATAAAATTTGATGTCTTTTCTTTCATGATTCTAATCTTATCTCCAAAACCTCAACATTCTGGGATTTTCGGGTTACGAAGGGTTAATTTCTTGACGAAAGATAGACCCTTCACAGAAAAAATCCCTGGTTTGAATCCCTGTCTGAGGGTGACCCTTGAGAAAGTCCTCAGGCTGGATTCTGATTCCTTGGCAGTAAATGTTTCCATTTTACTAATATTTATTCTAAAGTTTTTCAATTGTAGGTGTTGCTAGAAAAAACAGAAGCAAAACTCCTAAAAAGGTAGAAAAAATAATTTTATAATATCGGAATCAATAAATGCATTAATAGGGAATTTACAAATTCTAAATATCTATACAGTCCCTTGGTTCTCTTTAGATATATTTATTAAAATATTAATGTCACAACAGTATTTTAATCGAAAATAGTTTTGCACTTCAGTTACTAAGACTGAACGAGGTAGTGAGCTTTAAATATCTCGAATCAAGAGCTTTTAAATATTTACCTAAAGGAAAATTTGTAAGTTGGTTTATGATATTTTATTGAGACGGGGATTAATTAGCTAAGTTATATATTCTTTGAAACCCATGTTTATACTTTTAGAATTAGTCACGTAAAAATCAAGTCAAATCATATCAGAGTTATTCACATTCCCAAAGCATCCTGGATAATTATAAGTCGCCGTTGGAGCAGTAAAAGGCAGGATACTCAAAATGGGTCATGGCATTATGGATCAAAAGTTACATCCCGTCATTGGAATGGAGGTAATTATTTTGCCTCCCCCCAGGGAAATGAGAGTTTAGTTTATATACCAGGTAACCTTTTATCAATGCAATAGTGCTGCTCTCGGCAAGGGTAAAAATAAGTCATAAAAAAGTTGTTTATCAGTTATGAAGGAATATCGATTCCAGTCATACATAGCTTTCAACACTGCAAAATTTTATTGCACACGAATATGAATTAAAAAAAATCTATCAATCGTCATAAAAGCATTTTAAAATTGCATACTCTGAATGCCATGTAAGTAATTAAAAAATAAAAATTTTAAATGTATATTATTCAATTTCATTCGTCGATAAAATGTGTGCGTCATATATTTCATATTGTAGTAATCTATTCGTAACTTAACATACTGTCCTAAAGTGAAATTTCGCTTAATTATTTGCAGGGAGGGCACTATTTCGTTCGAAATTTGGAATAAATACACAGGGTGGTTGTAATTAAACTTCCTCTATCAACAACATTCTAAATCACAAACTGGTGCACGGATTGTAGCGAAATTTGGAATACATACTATACACGAGATGCTCTCATGGAATTTCGAAAAAAAAAATGTAATTCCGAAATATCTACTGGAGGGTGCCCTTTCTGAAAAAACATTGAATTTAACACAATAAACGAGGAAAGCGAAATGCAGAAACAATATTAAATATCCAGAAAAAGAATTGTGAGTCATAAAACTGGGAAAAGCTGTCAATTTTAGGGAAAAAATGTCTAGATTTGTCTAGCTTGCGAAAAAAAATGTCTAGCTTGCGAAGAAGAGGAATTTTTGTGCAAAACACTTTAGGGTAAGAAACGCTTGCAGTTATTGTCATACTTTATGTCGATGTTTCCGGATGTAATGGTGGAGGTATCTCAGTGCGACTTTGAATGGCTTTAAGGAACTTGTGGCGGTGGAGTTGGTGGAATTGTGCCAATGTGTAGGGTGAATTCCGCCAATAATCGAACCTGAGATGTTTGGATTTGAAGGCCAGTAACTTGTCGATTCGAGAAAAGCCATCGCTGATGTCTAGTGGCTGTTACTGGCTTATTAAGATGTCACCACAAACTCCATAACATTTGATGTATAGAGCATCATAGCTGAACAGTTACGATCTGCAGTTGAACAAACTGTCCATCGACTCGAAATTTTACAGGTGATTGACGGTGGTTACATGGAGCACCTTTCCCCACATCATCTGAGACACGATTAACAATTGCTCCTCTTGTACAATTTCGTCCTAATCTGCTCTTGTTTCGGCAAACCGAACAGTTCTCTTTCTCCTTAAACAGCATAATTTTCCCCCCTAGCCATTATTTAATGTATATTCAATGTGGTTCTAGTCAATTCATGTTAATATTGTTTTTATATTCCATTTTGGTCTTTTATTGTCTTAAATTTAATGTTTTTCAGGAAAATACGCTCTGTAGTGAACATTTTGGAACTAAATTTCGGACTTCCGAGAGCGCATCTTGTGTATAGTCTGTATATCAAATTTCGTTGCAATCCGATCGCCCGTTTGCGTTGTAGAATGCTGTTTATTGGGGAAGCTTGATTACAACCACCATGCTGTAAACAAATTAATTAATTCTCTAGGTATCCAAGTTCCCGCAAAATCGGTATTCTCTTTAATGCTCCTATGTATGTAAAAATAAGCATGGGTTAAAAAAAGTTCAGGGTAAGCATGTTTCTCTCACATCAATTTTCTTTTTATTCTAGGTTTAACTTGATCCGAAATATTCTTTTTCAGGAAACTGAAATTAAAGCGACTTGTTACTTGGAACTTTATGACTCAAAAGATACCATCCTTTCTTTTATTTGATACAATGTCGTTTTCATATTTTAAGATCCACTTGGAAAGGACCTGCTTTGCAATTTGTTTCTTTGTTTACCTTAATAAGGAATGCTTGTAAACAACATCGCAATTTTAGAAGGCACATGATAAACACTGTTTAGATTTCTCGGATATATTTTTATTTAATTTTTTTTTTATTTAAAAAAATACAAAACAATACTGTACATACTGTAAACAATACTGTACAATTTTGTAAATACTGTTTACAAAAATATTGCATAAAACTGATGTGCATTGAATCTGTTGAGTCGATAAAACCTCTAAAGAGATTTTGGCAATTCTCATTAAAAATATAAATTCAGGTAAACAGAAAAAGGATAAGTAAGCATTTTGAAATGAGAAAACTTCAACAACGAAAAATTTTAATCATCGGAATTCTCAAGAAAGCGCTCATTAACTATTTGAAAACTTGAAGTTTTTCACATATCATGTGACAAATTAGGATTTATTTTTCAAAAAAGTTCTTTATAATATTTTAAAAGCGCCCCTCATTTTAAGGAATATATTTCAATGGGCACTTTCAATTTCGCTCCCTTATTGATATGATTTATAGCAAAGCTTTTCTGCAGATTACAAAATTTTAATCACGCAAAAAGCTATATATTCATCTTTTGTCAATTTTTACTTTTAATTCAACCTTTTCCCAACATCTTTTAATTTAATTTGTTTAATATTTATTGTTATTAAAATACGTTCAAATCAACTAATTGGAGAATTTCGTGATTTGACGATTTGTTTCTTCTAAAAAAATGGGTAGCATCATTGGGTGAAACATCGCAGTCATTTCAAAGAAAATAAATAATCATCTATGTTTTAGTTTAGTTATGTTAACGTCCCATTTTGAAGCAACACTTTACACGGCGGTTCTTCGGTGAAATCGAGTCTCGAACCTGTAACCCAGCGGTTCCGAAGCCGAGACCCTACTACCATGCCACCGCGGCCTTCAAATAATTATAAATGAAGAAAGGAATAACAAATGGAATCTGTCTATGCATATGGCAGTTTAATAATTTGATAAAAATGATAGAAAAGCCAGCAGATGTAATGTGTATGCAATACTTTCTCAAAGAGGCAGGAATAGCCTGGTTGATAAGGAGTCGTCTCCTTGGGTAGTGAGTTCAAATCCTGCAGACCGAAGATTCTCCGTGTGTAAGACGGTGGGTGCACCTGTAAATGAGTCGCAGTTACTGAGTCCTCCATGTCGAGAGTGAAACCACTGGGTTTACTGGTTCAGAGGGGATCGATCTTTAATCCAGGTCTAGATTACTATCTGCGGATGAGTGAATGAAGTCCGCCTACTAAAAAAGTTAAAAAGGATGTGAAACGGGAGTAGCTATCTCTTACTCTTGTCCCAAGATGGTGCTTCTAAAAAGCAAGAGCTGCAAAAAATTCGTATTAAATTACAATTTATCTTCATTTGAGCTGAATAAAAGGCCATTGTGCTTTGAGAGTCAAGAGTTCTCATAGTCGGGGTAATACCACTGAGGAACTGGTTCAGTGTTGATATTTCTCTGATTCAAGTCTGAATTACGATCTGTGAATGAAATAAGTATAATAAGTATAATCTGTGTATAAATTAAGTCCGCCCTGTAAAAAGTAGTTCGGGTAGCTAAATCTAACCCTTAATCTCAGATGGCGCCACTGAAACAAGAAACGCTAAATTGTTCTGCTTAATATGGATGAATTTGTCAGCAGGCTTGTCTATGGCAAGTACCACAGGAAATAAACAACTTTCACCAAAATATGTTGTTCTTTTCTCTTCATTTAGCCATTTTGAATAGAGCGTGAGGGGGATAATTGCTAGCTCAAATGTTGTAATTAAAGACACAGATGATTATTATGAATTCATAATAAAAACCAATGTTTATTTCGTTTTCTTTATATCTTGTCAGCAAACTGAATTTTTCATTTTTATATGACTGCATTTGTGGCCAGTAAAAAAATTTAATGCCGGCTTCCTGGCATAGGGGTAGCGTATTTTCTCCGTGATCTTTGCGATCCGGGTTCGAGTCCCGGTTCGAGCATGGTTGTTACTCTGTGTTCTGTCTGTGAGGCGTGTGAATGTGCCCCCCTGTAAAAAGGGGTTGTGCAAGCGAATGTGTGTGCCATCTTCATTTGAGCTGCAAGTCAGACTTCTACCCTCTGGATGTTCAGTGGTCTTTGTCCTCAGAAGCCACTGCACCCCCTTTCCGTGGAAACACAGACACGGCATCATCATCAGCAAATTTAATTTTTCATTTTTATCTAACTGTATTTGCGGCCGGTAAAAAAACAACAACATCGCTTTCCACATTTATCTCATAAAAGAGTAATTAAATATGATGCCATATACTTACAATAGTGATTTTTTTTAATTTTTGTATCAGATCTTCTTAATCTTATCAGCGTAGTAAAACTTTGCCGATTTTTAAATTCTCAGAAAAAAAACAATGTAAAAAGAATGATATAATAATATACTATAGAGCTATAAAACTAAATATCCCCTTTCATTTCGATGAATTAAAAGAACTTCTAAAGCTTTTGTGACGCAGTGTTTTATTACATGAAATGAATGAATTGGATGAATTCGAGTTAAAAAAATAACAGTAGAAAAAATTATTCATCAAATAGGTCTGTTGAAATTTAAACGTTAGGCAAAATTAAGTCATTTGATATCAAAACAAAAAAAATTAAGTAATTTAAATACACAAAGTTTAGAAACGAAAAAAAGAATTGTTTGCCTAATAAAAAGTGCAAATATTCTAATTTTAACATGGAAGTGAAAATTCACTTTTTTACTTAATCGCAAAAAAAAGTAGGGGGGGGGGGAGTTAAATTTTAGTTCAAACACTGAAAGCATACTTCTGATCATTTGATAAAATGAAATAATTGGCTAAACAAAATAAATAAGTAAATAAATAAATAAAGGGAAAAAAACATTCTCAAAAGAGTAGAAAAAGTTGTAACAAATTATTTTTTAAATTATTTTCAAGAATTTTTAAATTCAGAGAATATCGTAAAAAGATGAAATTGGAGTTAACAAAATGATAAATATTTTTAATTTTTAAGATTACGCAAAATTGTGTGAAAAAATTATTCTTTGAATTTATCACTGGTCATGGTTTAAAATTTATTTAATTTTTAACTTACTGACTTTTTAATTAACTCTTACACTTTGAAAAGCTGACAGTAATCTTTCCTCCATTTGAAAGAGTATATGCACACAAAAAAATGTTTGAACAAAAAAAACTTAAATAAATTAAATTTAATTCTGTTATAAAGATTGTATGATGTACGTAAACACTCTGCTAAATATAGATAAATAGTAACAAGGAGCATTTTTAAGTAGGTTCAACAGTAATTTTCCCATCTAAATTAAGCCTGGAGTTAGAATTTAGTTTCTGTTTAAATGTTCTGTTTTAAAGCAACCCTAGGGCTATTTTGGGACAAACCTTGTACTTTAGAACCGACGTCAGATGACGAGGATAACACCTGAGAAGGCAACCACCTCTCCAAGTTTCCACTCTAAACCAAACGGAATACGCTTGATCCCGATGGATTTAACATGCAACTGCTAATACGACGGTTCTTCGGTGGAATCGGGTCTCGAAGCAGAGATTTTACCACCAGGCCACTGCTGTATCTGGGATTACAAAATTAATGAAAATGCGTCTACTTTTTATGCATTATTACATGCTTTATAAATGAGATATTTGTCTTAGAAAAAACATACTAAAGGTGGGTGAAACAGAAACTATTTCTATTTGAGTATTTTAAGGAGCATTAAGGTATTCGACTACGTTCAAAAGAAAATTTTGAAAAATTGAATATTAAAAATAATATTTATGGTTTTCAGATGTATTGTCAATTATGAACACCATAAATACAAAATAATGTTTAAAAATATAATGCATTTTGAGAAATTGGAAGATTTGTAGTAAATTTTAACGAAATTTAACCAAAGCGGTTAACACTCTACACGAAATTGTAGAAAAAAAATCCTATTTTTCTTTGTACACTAGTTATGGATGATGAATGAAATGAACCAAGATATAAGAAACATTTTGAAATGCAAAGAATTTATGGTTAAAAATGTATGGATATATGCCTTTTTTTCCGTAAATTCACACCTTAATTTTTCTAAAAATATCTATAAATGAAAAAGTATTTCATCAACAAAAAATTTTTTGGTTCCTTTCATTGCCCATATTATTTAAAACACACGCTGAAAGTTTTATGTGAATACCTCTATTAGTATTTGTGATATCATGTTAACGGTAGTGAACGTTTATGAAAATTAGTTTTGTAAAAATTGAAGTGAAAGAGCTGAAAAATAAAAATTGAATTTTAGCTGAAAAATCTGTGACCCCGGATGATAGGTCAGGCCGTCTTTTTCTTAGAATAGATAAACCATTTTTGGAAGAGGACAGTCTGAACTATAATAAATAACAATGAAAAAAACATTCGTCAATATAGTCGATAACCAGTGTTTTTAACGTAATCGGATACCTTAATTATTTCAATTTTTCTGACATTCAGTGTACTAGTATTTCATATAACTCGTAAATTGTCCAAGAAAGTGTTTTCAAATTAATTGAAAGATTCTGAATTTGAACGTAAACGGAATCATTAAATGAAAGCTATCATTGTAAACTATAATTCTCCACTGCCTACAATTCTAATACTTTAACTAACGTATAAAATATTTTCTTATTTAACTTTCTTCAACATTATAGTGATTCAGTGAGAGATTTCACTCTCTCTCTCATTAAGCAAAGTGTTCATTACGAGAAGAACAAACGAGATACTTGAACAGAGAGTGCTTCGACACCGTAAACTGATTCTGTCCGCTTTTAAAATTAATGATCTTCAAGACATCCGTGTCCATGCATGAATGTAACGAGAGAAGAAAAATGAAATCTTTCTCTCAAGTATCCAGATTCACTTTACAGTTGCAAATAATTATATTTATTTAGAAAGGCTCGGTGGTAGTGAGTAGAGTTTACTGTTCAGGTGCAAAAGTGTTTTCATTAAGGTATCCGACTACATTCGAAGGAAAATTTTTGAAAAAAAGGATTTTTTAAATACTGTTTAAAACTGTGGTTTTTAAATGTATTGTCCATTATAATACATTAATACATATAATTATAACCACCATGTATATATGCTGTAAACAAGTTAATTAATTCTCTAGGTATCCAAGTTCACGCAAAAGCGGTATTCTCTTTAAGGCATTCGACTACGCTCGAAGGAAATGTTTTGAAAAATTGAATTTTTTAAATACAATTTAAAATTGTGGTTTTTAGATGTATTGTCAATTATAATACAAAATAATATAACTAAAGCAAAATTATTTGAAAATGTAGTATATTTTGAAAAATATAAAAATTTATAGTGAATTTTAACGAAATTTTATCAAAACGGTTAGCACTCTACACAAAATGGTGATGCAGCCATCCTATTTTTCTTTGCACACAAGTTATAGAATCAAATGATGAATGAAATGAACCAAATTCTAAGAGAAATCTTGAGAGACAAAGAAGTTATGAGTAAAAGTATAGGAATAAATGCATTTTTTCCATAAATTCACAACTTAATTTTTCTAAAAACACATATAAATGAAAAAGTATTTCACCAACACTAAAACTTTGAGTTCATTTTCATTGCACTTATTATTTAAAAGACACGTTAACATTTTTACGTAAGTACCTCTATTGGTTTTGAGATATCAGATTAACGGCGAAAAGTTTTAATGAAAATGAAAGTTTTCAGAAAATTGCAGACAAATTTGGCTGAAAAATGCATTTTGTTTAAAATTCCTCTGGACGATAGGTCATGTCTTCCGTTTCCTAGAATAGATGGACTATTTCGGAAAGAGGAAAGTCTGAACTACCAGAAAAAACAAAAACTAAAAAAAATCGCCACCGTGGTCTATAATGTGTGTTTTTTTAACGTAGTCGGATACCTTAATAGATTTGACATTCACTAAAATGCTAAAAATACTATGAAAAGAATAGATATTAGTTAATAATATGGATGAACGGTGATTAATTTTTTAGTATTATCTAGAATTTTGTTTATTTCGGAAAGACGAAAAGAATAAATAGTAATTAATAATATTGATGAACGATGATTATCATGTCGTGAACGGTTTAGATAGCTTGCTTTGACCATTTGGCCACTGAGTTCGTAGTAAGCTTTCTTTATGCGGCAATATTAACCCCATTGTGCCATACAGCACAATGACGAGCTATACTCGTCATTATGCTAAATAACATGACTAGTTATACTCGTCAGGCGACTAAATAATATAATATTGTTGAATATAATAATAAATTTGATTTAAAATTTCTAGTGTATTGAATTTGGTGGCACTTTATTACTTATGTTGATATCATAGATCACTAACATATATTGTTTGATTGTCTTGGTACAAGTTACGGCCAAACTATTAGTAATCATTCTTATAAATTCGTTCATCCATTCTAATAAACATTTAGCCTGAACATCTGACTTACTAAATGCTAAACATGCAGCGAAATAAAAACCTTGATGAATAAGAGTAATGTAGATCAAAAAGATCAAAGTGATTCAGAAAAATCAGAAAATAAGCATACATTTAATTGATACTGATAATGAAACTAATGATAGTTAAATATTACCAAGAACACGAAAAGGCGCATAATGACTAATAGGTGAATTTTGTGAATACTCTGGAGTCATAGACACATTATACGCCTAAAATCATACATAAAAAATACTGGAGTGCCTGGAGTAAACGTGAAAACTAGGGGCTAATCCGAAATCACTAGATATTTTTGAAGAAATGTTGAATGCAAACTTACAAATTACAACTACATCCATACCAATAACCTAATTTAATTAATACTTATAAATTAGTTAGAATTATAAAATAAACTAAGTTTTCTTAAATATAAATTAAATAGCTATTTCACCCAAAATTTTTTGTTCTTAAATCTTACTGGAAGTTGCTAACGTCCCGTTTCAAAGCATTATCACTGCTATTTATAGGATGAACCTCGTAATATTAAAATACGATTAGAAGCACAAATTTTCTTATTTGTAGCTTATAAATTCTTTAAAAATGTATCTACAGAAACATAAACATAAAAGATACTTCAAGTAATTTTTCAAGTAATCTGGCTTAAAATTGGATAATTCCTCTCAGTTTCGAAGTCGAGGTTTTTGACGATAACTCTGTTTGTAAATATCGTAGATAATGAGAATATAAAAGCCATCGATCTTCAGGAATAATTTTAAAATCAAAGCACGAGAGAAATTTTTATAAAGAAATTTAGCTTTTATAATAATAAAGAAGTGAACTATGTAAAGTATGTAACTAATAAAGAAGTTTTACGCTATGATTTCGTCAGTACCATTTATAAAGAAATAAAAGACAAAAATAGTTGTTACAAAAATGTATGAAGATTTGTTCACGGAAAATGCAAGTGTAAGATTTTTCTTCATTTAAAATATCCTAAATGTGTAAAGCAAAAGTTTGGAAGAACATACAATAGTAAGAAATATTCTGGGAAACTGGAATACCTTTTACATTCCGAACATATTTTTTCTTCCATTTTTGTCCACTCAAAAAGAAAGGAATTATTCGGAAAATTTACATTCTAGAATGTTTGAAAAGTATTTGTTTATATAAGACTCAAAATATTCCTGTTTTATATTTTAAATCCAGAAAAATATCTATAGTAAAATGTAAATGTTTGGAGATTTATTTTTAAAAAACTAGTAATTGTTGAATGGTATATCTTAGAAAGAATAAAGATGGGTTTTCACTCGGGTAATTATAAGATGGCCAGTAAGATAGCGCCTGTGCAGAAAGGGACTGATTTATGTTTGCCACAATTTCATTAGATGGATTCAAGCATACGATGTTTGGCTATAAATTGCCATTTGGGCGTCAGTGAATTTTTCTTAGTCTAATAATCAGGTGATTGTTTTAAACCACTTTAAACTGGTTTTTCATTTTAACCTTTTATTTACTGACGGTACTTAAAAATACCGTTTAAATCTAGCTTATATCGCTACTATATGACTATTTTTGCTGATTAAATTCTAAAGAACATATGAATTACTATATGAACATTTTGCTGATTGTATTCTGGAATAATGTAACCCAAATAATATGAAGTTAATATAAGTTAAAGTAGGAATTAAAGATACTTAATTAATAATTAAATTAATTAAGATAGTTCTGGTCATCCCATTTTTTTCTTGGGTTCCTTTGAATTATTCTGCAAGGATACTAAACTACAGGTGCAAAAGTGAAGTTGAAACATAAGGATGGTTGCACACAACAGCGCTTTTTTCTGATCGCTTATTTCATGCCGACATAACAACAGTAGTGTGTTGAATTATACGAGAGCTTACACACTAGGCGGACAAATAAAGATTCGGTCCATCCGCCTTTGATCGGACTCTGTGCAGACGCCCGCTGTCACTGGCGCTCTCGGATAATCAGATGCAAGATTACAAACGCTGTGTTTTTGTAATGTCTAGAGTTATAATAATAATAAGGTAAGATAATAATAAGAATATAATATAATAAGAAAATAATAAGGATAGAATTTGTACTCTATTCATTTCAAATTAGCTCTAAGCAGTAGTTAGTTTAAATAACACGGTTAAAGTAAATTGATTTGCTGATGAAATGATGCTGACTCTTACGACGGAGTCGGAATTTAAACGCCGTGTGTGTACGCATTTGATTTCTGGGAGTGGTCTCGGCAAAATACTGACAGAAGAAAAAAAAAAAAACGCTGTGTGTGCAACGAGCCTGACATGGCAACATAATTCGGTAAAGAAAAGGTTGGGAAAGTTCAGGCCTTGAGAAAAAAATTAGGATTCGATCGATTTTGAGATGTTTAAAAACTATCAATTTTCTGAATGTTGGAGATCGTAAATTATAAGTTATGTGTGAACATATTTTTTATTGGATTGATATCACGTGACTTAAAAATAATTTTTTCTTATAATGACATGAACTTCGTGATAATAGGCTTCCTTTTTTTTTTCTTTAATTTTCTGTGTTCTTAACTTGTTCTTTTTCTGAGAACAAAATATACTAAAAAATATTTCAAAAAACATTTGTCGTACAATTTCTCTTCAAACCAGACAAAATATTACGCTCTTCAAGTTAGAAACATCTCAGACAAGCACCTTTTTGTTCAGTTTTCATGAGTCTGTGGTCTATGGTTTTTATTTCCCAAGTGGTGCTTCCAAAAAATCAATTTAATTTTCGAGAAGAAAGCGTATGTACGTCTTAAGAGCTTTAGATCTTGCTTCACCCTTTCCCTTATGTTAGAAAGTATAAAAGAGCGCGGAAATCCTCTTTTCGTAACAGGATTTTGTTATAGTTTCCAAGTCATTTTTTTCTCATGCTGGTTATCTTTGTTTATCTTTTCTGGAAGCTACATCTTATTCTTGCGAATTAAGAATATTTTTTATCTTATGCTTAAAAGCTATTATAGGCTATTAAAAGCTAAAAATAGCATTCTTTGCATTCTTGATAGAATGCTGTTTTATATACTTTGTAAATAAAAGTTAATTTACATGGATGTATAATTTTATTTTTTGCATCATTTAAAAGAAATAAAAATAATAAACTAATGACTTTTATCCATTTATTGAGTAACAAAACTTGAATTTTCTTATGAGGAAGTTATATCTTATTCTTGCAAGTTAAGAATGATATTTTTTGTATCTTATGCTTAAAAGCTATTATAGGCTATTAAAAGTTAAAAATAGCATTCTTCGCATCTTGTTAGAATGTTATTATGTTAGAATCATGCTGTCTACTTTATAAATACACGTTCATTTGCATGGCTGTATAATTTTAATTTTTGCATTATTAAAAAATAAAAAGATAGACTTTTATCCATTTACTAAGAAACAAAACTTGAATTTTATTCCGAGATTACACTCGGCCATTTATAAGACGGCCAGTAGGCAGCGCTTGTTTAGAAATGGACTGATTTATGTTTGCCACCATTTCATAAGATGGATTCATGCATTACATTCTTGACCCTAAATTGCCGTTTGGGGGTTCCTGAAATTTTCGTTTCCATACGTATCGTGCTAAAATGATGGATATTTACTCAAAGAAATATGGCAAAAAAAAAAAAAAGTCAACATACTTAAATTTGGGAAACTATAGGGAAAAAATTGAGAATTAAAAAAAAACACTAAGAACAATCTCGCATCCGAAAGAACAAAGAGCAAATAATGTCGGAATTAATTTATGATAAATAATCAGTTTTTTAAATCATAAAAAACGTCAAATACAACAAACTTTTTTAAGAAGTTTTGCCACCTCTTTTTAAAATATAAATTTATAATAATAAATAACCATAATAAATAAACAAAAATCGTTCCGCAGTGGAGAGCCGCCGCAATTATACATTCATAGGTTTTTTGAAATTATCAGTGAGTTGAAATGAAACAAAATATTCATCTTTATTTGCATTGTGAAAATAGGTAATAAAATATTCTGTTTAGATGTATATAAAGGAAATTATATGAAATGCAGGCATATTCAATGAAGAATATGAATGCTGCAAAATATGAAATTAAGAAAGAAAATGTTATGCAATTTTAAAGCTCCTTCGCCTTATGTAATTTGGTTTTATTAGATCTCAGTGCAATAATATCTGAGGTATTATATTCTTCAATCAGGTATTATTTTCCTTTTGTGAAGAATGAAATTACACAGAATGAATCGGAAAAGAAAGGAAATTGGATAGATATAATACGAATATGCGTTATAATCAGTAATAGCACGGACCAAATAATAAAATGCTAATGTTATAAAAATGAATAAATAAATCAATAAGCACAAAAAAGATAGTATAAAAAGCCAAAAAGTGATAAAATTATTTGGTTCGAAGATGAAACCGGATATTGCCACAAGCAGAAATTGAAAAGATATTGTCAAAAGTGGACTTTGCTTTGTATTAATTTAGAGCGCTGAATAAATAATAAATGAAATAAAACAAACGCTTAACTCGTTGTAAGATTTTTTTTTTGTTTTACATTGAAGAATGCACACACTCTATGGAACGATTTACTTGTTACAATAAAGAAAAACAAATAGAGTTCAAAGAATATTTTTATGAACATTTTTAAAAACATCTTTCCATTTCATGAAGTATTCTTTTTATTTGTAATAATATTTTTGAACTTTGAAAACAAATACTGGAAAATAAACCCTTTTTAATATATTTAATGTTTAATATTTTAAATACAACTGTAGCACCAGATGATATATGTTTAATATTTTAAATACAATTGTAGCACCAGAAGGTATATGTTTAATATTTTAAATACAATTGTAGCACCAAAAGGTATATGTTTAATATTTTAAATACAATTGTAGCACCAGAAGGTATATGTTTAATATTTTAAATACAACTGTAGC
>JAPMOQ010023138.1:455350-523661 GCA_026543055.1 Argiope trifasciata
ATATATATATATATATATATATATATATATATATGATCTTTTATGCATTTAAAAGATGGAACTTATAAAAGACTTTGTCAAAGTTTCAATCTCCTGGTATTAACACTGATTTCTCAGGTATTAAATTTAGCTTTTCTTTGAATTTGAAATCACAACTGGCAAGTTTGATTGCTGCATACCGAAAATAAAATGGCAGCGAAATAGCTTATTACAAGTTAAAATAATAAAGAATAATTCAAATCATTGCAACGTTACGAAATTTTAGGCTCTATTTACCTGTCTTTTGTTAGGTTTTATTTATATCTTTATTTGATATAAAGTACTGGCTAAAACCCGAGACTCTGTTCGCGTGGAAATTTTGATGTAAATACCCGAAAAATATCAAATAATGACAAAAAAAAAATTAAGCCTAACCTAAAAACGATACATATAAAAGTATAAGCATATATGAAAAATATATAATATGAAAATAATTTAATAACAAAAACTCACAAATAACATAAAAACAATTGATTTAAATTGTGTACCCAAAATAAAATAAAACAGCAAATCAAGTCAGGTCCAATCCATTTTATTTATAGATCGAGATGGAGATAGCTACAACAGTATTATACACATCATTTTTACATTTTTAATTTAAATGAAAACACAGTTGTCAACAATCACTTTCGAATTTTCAAAGCCAGTTGACGTAATGCACATGTCAAACTTTCCTACGCCAGTTGGGTAACGCAATGCAGATTAGAAATTTTTTATTTCCTTTATTCTGTTTTCTTCTAATTTAAAAGTACTTCGGAAGGAACCCGAAAGATCGATTCATTTACAACATTTGATTTTAAATACTTCAAACACAAAGAAAATTAATAGAATCGTTTGATATAATTTGTCGAAATTCTGATAACCCTAACCTCATTACTTTTGGGAAAAAAAACTGGGGCCCTACTTATCTTTGGCGGAACTTGGCCTCAGCTTTTTGTCGTGAAAGTTAGTTTTTAATGAATAAAAAATGAGCCATTCATTCAACCGGAATAAAAAGTAGCGTGTGTTATATATCTGACTCTAATCTATGTTTTTGTAAAATTTCATCCAATTCCGTTCTGGCGTGATTGAGTAACAAACATCCAAACTTTCACATTTCTAATATTAGTATAGATATAGCATTTTTATATCACACAACTTTTATTTCATTGTTTATCCGACTGTCTGTATGTGTTCAGTGATCATAATAGGAATAGATACAAAGCTATGGATGAAGTGATATTATACTTGATCCTCTGTCTGATTACAATATAGACGGCGATAACATTTATTTATGATATTTTTTATATATACAGTGGGTAAAAAAAGTTTCCGTACGGTCACTAAATTTAAGAATAAATCAGCATAATTTGTAAAGTATTGCATTTTTTCTTTAAATCTTGTCTACATGTGTTTAGTATAAGTCTATAGAAAGAGATTTTTATAAATTTTCATTTTTACAAAACGAGAAAAGCATATTATTTGCAATATCTAACGTAAATTGAAAATTGCTGTGCAAAAAAAGTTTCCGTACGCTTTATACAAATTCTTTCTGACGTGTTTAAAACAGTCCCGCAGTAAATCTTTGACGTTAGAAAGTTAATTACTGATAAGAAAACAACATTTCGACAGTTGCTGAGTTCAAGTTTGTTCTTGATCGTCTCAAAATGGAAGTTCCCAGAGCTATTCGGGAATTTGTGATTAAATTGCGAAAAGATGGATTATCCATGAAAAGGATTAGTGAAATGACTAAAAAATCGAAGTCTACTGTGCAATATATCATTGAAAGATATCGTAACCTTCATTTACTTGAGGATAGAGATCGATCCGGGAGGCCGTCAATATTAAATTGCGTGCATAAAAGATATATCATACGCCAAGTTCAAGAAAATCCACGAATTAGAGCACCGCAGTTGTCAGCTGATTTCATGGTTAGTTACAACATTAAAGTCTCAATTCAAACCGTGAGAAATGTTATTAAAAAAAGTGGTTATCATGGACGTGCGGCCCGGAAGAAACCCTATATAAGTTTGTGCAACAGGAAAAAGCACCTCGAGTTTGCAAAGAAGCATGTAAGCAAGCCATTATCTTTTTGGGAATCCATTCTTTTTAGTGATGAATCAAAATTTAACATTCATGGGTCAGATGGCCGAGTTATGGTGTGGAGAAAACCAAACGAACAAATGCTAACTAAGAATTTATGCGGAACTCTGATTCACAGTGGTGGCTGTGTTATGGTATGGGGGTGTATCAGGGCTTCAGGAGTAGGAAATTTGCAATTCATCGAGGGAAATATGAATCGATATGGATATCTGGATATTCTTAAACAAAATGTGTTATCCAGCCCAGAGAAGCTATCCCTTGGAACTAGATTTACTTTTCGGCAGGACAACGATCCTAAACACCCCTCTAAGATTTGCCAAGAGTGGTGTCTTTAACATGTTAAACAACAACTTCATAGCCCTCCCCAGTCACCCGATTTAAACCCCATCGAGCATTTGTGGAAAGAAATTGGCCTACAACTTAAAAAATATGACATAAGAAACAAAGTTGAACTCAAAAGTGCAATTAGTAGCATTTGGTGTAATATTTCTCCAGAAACAAAAAAAAACTTGTAGGGGTAATGCCACAACGTTTAAGAGAGTTGATAAAGGCCAAAGGAGGGTCACTGATCATTAAATGTATTTTTGTTAAATGCATTTTATATATTTGTGAACCTTTTTCGTGTGCTAGGGCACCGTACGAAGACTTTTTTGTTCCTTGTTTACGGCATTTTTTGAGTTTTTAAGATTTATTATTTAATTTTGTCAGTATTATCATCCTTTTAATATGAATAAATATTAAATAATATTAGTTTTAACTCATTTTTAAGTTTTTATTTTTATCATTATGAATTTTGTGTGACAAATTAAACTTTTATTTGCATTCGTATCTGCGTACGGAGACTTTTTTTACCCACTGTATGTGACAAAGTATTCTAGAAGAAGAATACAGAATACTGAAATATTGTGGTAAAAAGTTAACATTATGGTACTAAAAAAATTCCAAGTTCACCATTTTGATGGATCTGCACATTTTAGGACTTCTTTAACAAAGGCAAAGGTTCAAAAAAGAGATTTTTGAAAAAAGACTCCCTGTCTGTGACAAAGATAACTTGAGAATATTTTTAACTATAAAGAAGAAATTTGCCACTTTAATTCTGTTAAATTCATCTGCGGAATTTGCTATGTTTTCGAGTTAAGATTTGCTTATGGATGGATAGACAAATGTTTATTTCAAGGACACTTGCGAAAGACATAAAATTTTGATGCAAATCACAAATCAAATATCATTTATCTTGTTACTTACATTTTTACAATATCATGAACAAAAAATATCCAACATGCCATTTGGCAGAATTTTTACTATAGTTCTACAACTATGATTATAAAACCATACGGCAGATGTCATCCAACTTAGTTATGTTCAAAAGCAAATGTAATGGTGAGCAGATAGAATTACCTTTAACGAATTTCATTCAAACTTTAATGTTAAATGTGCATTTGGTTGGAACGAAAATACGAACTTTTGATTTTCAATCTGGAATAGAGCGGGAAAGTTGTCTTTTGATGTAGATAAAATAAATATGAGCAATATTAGAGTTTTGAGAAGCCGCAAGAGTGTTAAAGTGTCATAAAATTGAAAATTTTGTTACATTTTGAAGTTTGTTACGAAATAATCAACTTTTGGTTCTTAAAAATTTGTAATTCATTTGTAAATGCTTCTTGGTATAGATGAAATAAATAAAATTCCTGAAAAAATATTAGAGCACATCTTGAGATACCGCGTTTCATAAAAATACACTTTTAAGGATTTTTGTGCGCCACGATTATGAATTAAAAAGTTTTAAATAGGCATTGTCATATGAATGAAAATATAAAAACAATTTTGCTATTGTAGTGACATGGCACTCAAACGTCTCAGGAGAGGGTGTTATTGCAGTAAAGAAGAGATTTGTCTTCATTCGATGAAAAAGACAGAGCTGGTTTCAAATCAGTAGCTTTGCCGATTTCAGTTGAGCTGGTGTCTCCCTCCCCTCAGCCTATTGTGTTGCTGACTAACGTAACTGATTAGTTAGTTAGTGCTTGTGTGCTTTGCTATGAGTAAAAATGGCTGAATCTAAGTTAGTGAAGACGAGATAATATCGGAGTGTTCCATTTTTGGAAAATTTATCGATTTGCTCAAAGCTGAACACACTATTGACTAATCTAGTGTAGCCTCAAAAATTGCTTCAGGGAAGGATATATATATATATATAAAGTGCCAGTTATGGAATAAAAGGTTCTAAGCGATCAATGTGGAAGGTGGTATTAACTCTGATATTGCTACTACAAGCGCTTTGGGAAAGAGAAATGGTCGCGGTGGCCTGTTGGTAAGACCTCGTCTTCGGAACCGGATGGTTTTAGGTTCGAGACCTGATTCTACCGAAGAATCGCCATATAAGTGGGTCTGGTGCGCATTAAATCCGTCGGGGTCAAACGTCCTTCCGCTGGTGTGTTGTGAAGGTTTGGATAGGGGCTTGTCAGCTCAGGTGTCCCTGTCATCCGACCGCATTTCAAAATGTCGAGGCCCGTCCCAAAATAGCCCCAGTGTTTCTTCAAAACGGGACGTTCATACAACTAAACGAAACTTTAGAAAGAAAGAAGCAAGAAAGAGTAAAGGACTACAGAGAATAGTTAAATTGAATCGACAAAGGGCAGAAATTAGAGTGCATCGGAAACGACTACTAGCGTGAAATTACTTTCGAAGAACAACAGTGTTCTTAACAAAAAGAGGCAAGTCAACCAGATCCATCAAACAGAAGCGATATAACTACCAAGTTCCTAGTACTACTGGTTTAAAATGGAGCTAAATATTTATACAGAAGCCACCTGAAACTGAATCAAAGAGTACAGGGGACTCGGTTATCGACTTTCTTTGGCTTCTTTGTCACATGCAAACAGTGGAAAGAGATGTGGGACTCGTGGCAGAATCCATTCAAAATGTCTGTGGTTCAATTGCAAGAGAAGGACACACAAGAGCCAAAATCAACCCATGTTTGAAAATGCCAAATTTTAATTAAAAAAATAACCGATTTAACGTAGTAGTGAAGTATAAAGAATCATTTTGGAACTTAACATTTGTAATCATTAAAGATACAGAAGTAAAAGACGCAAAATTAAGCATAAATATTTTTTTGTTGTTATTGTAGTTTGTGATTAGTAATTTTTCCAGTTGTAATGCATATGTATGTATTTAAAATAATCTTTTACAACATTATAGGAATGAAAAATTCATAAAATATGTTTATAATTTTACAAACTTTTTTACAAAATTAAATTAAATTAAATTTAAAAAAATAATTTTTTGGCACCTCGAAATAATGATGTATTGTAACTAGAATTGTTATGTACTGTAACTCCTGTTTTTGAATCTAAAAGGCGAATTTTTTCCACCATTACCAAAGTAAAAATTAAGAAAATCTTATAAAGGCCCTTTTTAAAAATTTCCATTTTTTAAAAATTTCAAGCTTTTTGCCACACCTACAGATAATGTAATATTGCAATCAATTTTTAAATACCGTTTTTGAACCTAAAAGGCAAATGTTTAGCCCTATTACCGCACTATTATTTCGTTCCACCCTAGTTGGCATCTCTACCAAATCTGATGTTTTTTTCTTCAAATCTTATCATCTCTTTATATGCCCAAGGACTGTCCGTCGCTATCTACTCACACACAGCAAGTAATCAAATATTGCATACAGTGCCATTTCTCTGAAGTGATATTTTTTTTTTGGCTGAAATGAAATATCTATGACCAATTTAAGTTATTACCTAGCCTGATAACTTTCGATCCAGTATTTTTCTTTTTATGTCCATTTCAAAGAAGAGCTTTAATTACAACCAGCCTATATATATTGATTGTATGCAAAGAAAAACTCCATTTTGTCTAACTTGATTACAGAAAAGGAAAAATTCACATGCATAGTATGGCATTAAGGTATCCGATTACGTTCCAAACAATAGTTATCCACCACATTGGCGAATTAAAAAAAAATTTCTTGTAGTTAAGACTATCCAAAATAGTTTACCTCTTCTAAGAGAAGGAAGGCCTGACCTATCATCTAGGGGAATTTCAAGCAAACATATTTTTCAGCTAAAATTTGTCTTCAATTTTAATTTTCATAAAAATTCCCCACCGTTAACATGATATCTCAAAAACGAACAGAAGTACTTACATAAAAATTTCAGCGCGTGTTTTAAATAATGCGGACAATGAAATGAAACAAAAGTTTTATTCTGGGTGAAATATTTTTTCATGCATAGGTGTTTTTAGAAAAATGAAGCTGTGAATTCATGGAAAAAATGCATTTATACGTATAATTTTACTCGTAATTTCTTTCCATCTCAAAATGTTTCTTAGATTTTGGTTCATTTCATTAATCATTATATTCTATAATTTGTGTGCAAAGAAAAACTGGATTGCTATATTACCATTTTGTGTCGAGTGTCAACCATTTTGGTCGTTTCTTTAAAATTTACTACAAAATATACATAATATTATACAAACTATATTATTTTGAGAAATTAATTTATTACAACATATATACTCAAATAACTTTGCTGTAATTATAGTATTTTGTATTACAGTTACCAATACATTCAAAAATCTTAGTTTTAAATAGTATTGAAAAAATCCCATTTTTCAGAAATTTTCCTTCGCACGTAGTCGGATACCTTAATAAAAACATTTAAATAAAATAAAACATCAAAGTGCAAACCTAATGCTCGCAAAATTTGTGAAATGTAACTAACCATTCGATGATAAATGAATATATGAATATGAAAATGGATTATATTAATATAGAAGTTAGAAAGGAATTTATCTCATTTTCTACATTTGTTATAATTCTGGATTATTTTTTTTAAGTTTTTCTTATTTACTTCAGCAGACGTAGAATCTGCTACATCGTGCGAACGAAAAAGTAGTTTTGAGTTTGGTAAGTGGTTTTGCTCAGAAATGGAAGAATGAATTCAGCAGAATCTGAGAAACTGGCAGTAGGTACTGCGTGGATATTTTTGGAGTCGCATGAAGATTGAATTTGCATGAATTTCCGAGAAGAGGCATTTGAGCTTTAATATTTTACTTGCTACAGAAAACAAACATTTATGGTTTTATTTTAACTGAAATTATTTTTTCCGAAATCGAGAGAGATTCAACTATAAATTTATATTAAACTTTTATTCAAACTTCATCAGAATTGCCATTCTTAAACCTTTTGTCAAAAAAAATAGCACTTTGAATTGCAGCATTACCTCCAAATATTGTTGCTAAGGCTTTACTTTTAATTCACTTGTTTATTATTATCAAAATTCTATTTTGATTTTAGATTATAAAAGCTATTTCTTAATCTTAAATTTTTTTTTAATTTTATAAAATGTTAGCCGCAATTTGAAGTTTATGACTGCTCTTACCTTTTGAAATTTCGAAGTTTTTTTTAGTTTAGTTTAGTAATATTATCGTCCCTTTTTGTAGCAACAATAGGGACATTTTGCCCTGAACCCCGTCATTTCGAGCCGCGATCAGATGACGAGAGCGACACCTGAGCTGGCACCCCCTCCCCACATCACACCATAGGCAGGACATTTGGCCTAACAGATTTAACGTGCAAGAGACCCCCTCACACAACGGTTCTTCGGTGGAATCGAGTCTCGAACCTGAAACCCTCCGGTTCCGAAGTCAAGACCTATATATATATATATATATATAACTCCAGACATTATCTTATTTTTTCATCTGATAGTTATTTAACAACTAGAAAGGGGAAACCCCGTTGAGTTTGACGTGCCCTAAACCCACTTACACAAAATTGCTCGGATGGAATCGGGTCTTATACCAGAAACTCTCTGGCTCCTATATTTCTGAAACCCTAATCACCAAGCCACCACGGCTCCCATATCTCTGAAAAGACTGATTAAAACCATTTAGAAAAGAATTAATTAATTTAAAAAATTTCTTTACACATCATTGATTTGATATCCTCCATATAGTAGAGTTAATTTAATCGAAGTTCAGTAAAATTAAGGTGTCCGACTACTTTTGAAAGAAAAATTTAGAAAAATTGGATTTTTTTAAAAAACTATTTAAAACTAAAGTTTTTAGATGTATTGTCAATTTTAATCGCAACTATACACATTTTTCTTTGCACACAAATTATAAAATATGGTGATGAATGAAAGGAACAAAAATCTAAGAAAACGTTTGATATGCAAAGAAGTTGTGGGTAAAAATAGACGTATATATGCATTTTTTCCTCATAAATTCACCAATTAATTTTTCTAAAACACCTATAAATAAAAAGGTATTTCACCAACGATAAAACTTTGGGTTCATTTCATTGCTCGTATTATTTAAAGCACGACTTGAAAATTTTATATGAATATCACCATTATTGTTAGAGGTATCCTGTTAGCGGTGGAAAATTTCTATGAACATTAAAGTTTTGAGAAAATTGCAGAGACAGACAAATTTTAGCTAAAAAATTTGTGATTCTGGATGCTAGGCCTTCCGTCTTCTAGAAAAGAGAAACTGTTTTGGAAATAGGAAAATCTGAATTACAAGAAACAGCGATTTGAAAAAAAAAAACCTTCACCAATGTAGTCAATAACCAATGTTTTTAACTTAGTCGGCTACCTTAATCTATTTAATAAAAAAAATTTAAAAATGAAAAGTTTGCCATAAAACACAATAATTTAGTTGAAAGGAGCTTAAATCAATTTAGGGTATAAAACTAGAGCTGAGGCATGCCATTTTGTCAGTACTGCAAATAGCTGGTTCGAAAATCCTTATTTACTGAGCTTCTATAGATTTTCTTCTTATCATTTCATTCATTATCCGAAGAGTTTATTTTTATTGTTCTACTCCAAGGCAGAGATAATTCTTTAACAGTTGCTTCATCCAGTCTTATACCTTTAATTATTCGCTCGGTAAAGGAAGATATTATAAGGTTACTAGCTGTACCCGTCGCATTGCTGCCGCTGAAGATATAATCTTGGAAACCATCGTTTGGAATCCGAAATAGTTAATTAAGAATGATAGGAAGAATGATATTTATTTTCTTGTCGGCTGTGAATGCATTCATTGAAATGGAATTATATACTATTAGGAGGAGGCATAAATAGTATTTAGTCTATTTTTATCATTCAATTCTACAAACAAACATTCATTGTTACGTATTAGATTATTGTATTCTTTCAGAATGGTAATGAAAGAAACTATTTATTGCATCTCGTGACTCGTTTCATATTCGTTCAGAATTCTCAAGTTTAATGTTAGAAAACGAGATTAAAATATTTTCTTTTAAAATGGATTAAGCATAGAAAATATACTTATACAGTGAAATCTTTAATATAGTTGAAAAGATAATTTTCTGAAAATGAAGATGGAGCAAAATTATTTGTACTGCAATATTTTCGGAAGTCACAGCAAAAAACGCTAAAATTTTATTGAATTTTTAATTAAAATTTCAATCCTATAGAAGTGTTTTCTCCAAAACTGATAGTATGAGATGAAGTTTAGATGATTGTATTATGCCTATAACCTTTGCGTAGGTGCAGTCAATAGGGTTGTCCAAGATTTATCGCATTCGGATGAGCGGTACAGCTGCGTATAAGAGACATACAGACAAACATTCATTTATATTTATATAAATAAAAAAGATATACAATGAACGAGAATATGTTATGGTTAGTAAATGCTTATCGCTCCATATAACCACTTATACAGAGAAAAGTGTAAGACTGTACCATCTAAATATCATTGAACACTACTGTTTGTAAGGGTATTTTCTAACAGTTAATACGGTTAAAGTAGAAGTCAAATTACTGATTCTTTGTTCTTCCAGTTCGTATGACCAGACCGCCTTTACAGCAACACTGGCGGGAACTGTGGTTGAGTCCTAAGAGCCGCCATCACCGGCTATGGTACAACCCTCTCCGTAGGAAGTAAGTCCCCTCACCGATGGGAGGAGCAAGATACCCCACCTATTATTGTACCCATCGGGTTGGCGAGATCTAACCACCCATACAGAAGAATCTCGTCCCCAAATACGAGGTGTCCCCCAGGGGTTGTAGTTTTGTCAAAATACCCTTTCAATTTTTTGATGATTACTGTATTTTCTCTATATTATGCATACAAGAAAGTAAGAAAGTGAGTTCGATTGATGAGCAATGTTTCGCAGAATCTATAGTGAAGCGATACCATGACGTCCTATGCCGAATGGGCCTGTATTCATCTGTGTTGAGGACTCGTTTGTAGAGAAAGTTTATATCTACATAGAAGTTTTGACCAAGTAGAGTATTTGGGGGGGGGCTGTACAAGTGTCTGTGGGACCTTAATCGATGAGACAGGTTGAAGAACACAAAAAGAGCTACTAAAGAGTTTACAGTGCTGAACTATGTGTCTTATTGACACTAAAGTAGAATCTGAACTCGGGATGAATGCATTGAAACGAAATTGAAACGATTTAAGCCGAAATGAGCTCCTCTTGTGTTTTCAATAGCGCCAACTAGGACCAAGAGTAGGAAGCTACTTCATGCTTCACTTTCGCTTGCACTACCACGTTTTACAGGAGGGCGCACTCACTCAACTCACAGATAGAACATAGGATAATAACAATGCCCGAACCGGGACTCGAATCCGGGACACTAAGATCACGCTTATTTATTTTTGGCTATTAAAAATTATAAATATTGATTTAATTATATATAATATTTTAATAAATTATAAATGTTGACTTGATTATATATAATAGATATGATAAAATAAATATTAATTATAATTTATATTTTATGGCTAATATAAATTATAAATATTTTTTTTTTTGGCATATTGATTGATCAGAAATAATTGAAATTAAAGAAAGTTTCAATTTATATAATAAAAATATTCGACTTTTGAATAAAAATAGTTAGAAAATAATGTTGTTAAAACCTCTTTAATAAAGTGTGTCAATGTCAAAGCAATGTCTGCATTTTTAAATTTATAAATATTTCGTTTAAAACAAGTATTTTTTATGCATTAGAATATGACTGCATTTATAGAAATATTGTCAAAAAGAAAATCTGATGTATTGAACGTTCTTAATAATCGTAGAATTTAATTTGTGTTTTCTTTTATGTGTGTGTGTTCCCCCCCCCCTCCAATTCTTGAAGTTTTTATAACACAAGCTCCACACCTAAACTAAACTAATAAATTCCCTTGTTTAAAAGATAACGTATTATAATGGAAAAAAATATTTGTCAAATATTTTTTCATTTCAACATATTGGGGACACCCTATTTAATTTACTTCATAATAATCCTCGTTGTTTTCTTATAAGCTAAGAAAACACATAGCGAAATAAACAGAAAGATATTTTATACAGTATATTTCTTCAAAACTTTAAATATTAAAGGATCTTTCAAGAACAATTAAAAATAAAGATGCTTGGGCTTTTATTTTCATTTATTATTTCTTTTACGTTAAAATGAATACAAATCTCAACAGAAATAAGTAATTAAAAAGGCAAAACGGGACATTGACTTAACGGATTAACACGTTCCCCAAATTAAGTTAGAAATTTTAATCTCATTATGAGATTAAGTTTGCCTTGAATTCAATTACCAAATCTTAATATGAAGAAGAAAATTTCAAAGTATGCTTAATGATGTATCCTATTTTATGTAACCATTTTTTTGAAAAAATGTTAATCTAATTTATAGATGATTAAAAATCTAAAACAATTTTATTCATTTTCTGACAACATAAAAAAATGTTTCAAAATATATAATCTTTGTGACAATGACAAAGAATGTGAGACAATGAAGCATTTTCATGCCTGCGTTTGTTACATCTTAAAGAAGTATTTTCGATAAGGTATATTAATTATTTTTACTAGTTTTGATACTCAATAATTTGACAGTGGGCTTTTAAATAAGCAAAAATAGACAAAAAAGTATAATTTTATTTTTATTGTTTCATCACCTAAACATATGTTTATATTGAGCTAAACTAGTGTTATAAAATGTATTGTTCAGTATAACAAAGTTTGAACTGTGAAGAGGAAAATAAAGTACATCTTAATAATTTTTCTCGATATTGCAATTAGATTTAAATATCTTTGGAATGCACCAGGTGTCTTCATTTTGGAAGAAATTAAGTGAAATTGATAATAAAGATTTCAGTCACACATTTAAAAAATGGAGAATGCCTTTTAAGTTTGTATTTTTTTTAGCTAGTTAAAAGGCAATTTAATTCAGAAAAACACAAAATTCATACGAAGTAAACATAGCATAAAAATAATTCGACAAAATTTGAATTTAATTGGAATTGCAAAATTATACCTAGCTCCAAAATATTTACAATAAAAAATTAAAAAACAATTAGTAATAAAAATATAATAAAAAATAGTAATAAAAATATAAAAAATAATTAGTTGATGAAAAATTAGAAAGAATTAAAAATTAAAATCCTGGAATATTTTGAAACTTTTAAAAACTATACATCTTTTAAAATTTTATCAAATAATGTATTTTGTTTCGAAATGTTTTTTTAAGAAATTTAACATAGTGATATGTTTATACATATGCATAAAAATGTCATAACACTAACCGAATAATTCCCAAAAGTGTCTAATATATGTCATTGTTCTCTCAAAAACTTTAACAAAAGTTTAAAAAGAATTATGAAACGTTTTTATGACGTTTAAAACGACTATTCAAATTTATCTTAGATTCAAAGTCAAATATTTATATATATATTTTTTAATGTAAATAATGTTATTTCTGCTTTAGACTACTATTTTGACCGCAGTGAGTTTTTTCCCATTGATACGATTTTCTATATCAAAACATATTTTTCCGATTTTAAGTATTTTTTCATGCTACAATTATAAAAAGACAATACCAAACCTGATTTATAATCACGTATAGCGTTACATAACATATTTCCATGCATTACATAAAAAAATCACAAGATGACATTATGTTATGTAATGCGTGTTCTGTATGATGTGATTGTTATATTTACATTTCTTTATATAAAAATTCAAATATTTCGCTTTTAAGTATTTCTTCAGGCTACTGTTACTAAGCCCCCCCCATAAAAAACCACTATTTGCGATTACTTATTCAACAACAACGCAGACGTAAAGTAATCAATAAAGTAAAGTAAAGCGATTGTACTTTGATACTTTATTCCTTAAAGCGATTTCTGTATGACACGATTTCCTATATCAAAAGATAATCTTTCCGATTTTAAGTATTCTTTCATGTTAGAACTACAAAAATACTCTAACAAACCTGTGTTATATCACGTATTCAACAACAAATCGGGTCCAAAGTAAGCAAATAAAACAGCGGGGTCAAGATAAAGTGTCAGTTTGCCATTTCGCAACAGTTCCCCCAGCTGCATCCCACTTCGAATGCTGATTCCTGTGGGACGCATTCGACCTGCGTCAAACCGCGGTCTGGGCCAAATTTGTAAGGTTCGGATGTCTCTTAGCATGCAGATGCTAGCGTCGCCCTCAGCTTGTGGCTGTCAAATAGCATGAACATTAATGAGAGGCGCTTTTCCTCTGAATAAAGTGGGGGAGATTTTCGACTCGTTTTCTGGGAGAATAAGGGTTCGCTGTCCCGCCAGCTGAAATAAAAGAAAATACACTCGACTATCGTCTGAGAGGATGACACTGGATGAAGTGAATTGGAAGAGGTCAGTTCTTTTCAATCGAGGTTAGAAATAGTTGGTAAGGTTGGGTTAATGTGAGTAGCAGGCAATAAAAAATTGTTGTAGAAATAATTTTGATTGAAATTAAAACCTGTTTTTAAAGTGCATGACGGCAATAATTGATTTTACAATTAAAATTTTTTCAATTAAATATCATTTTTTGAAATATTTTTATATGTAGCACTAATAAATGGTTATTACAAAATGATTTGTGCTATATCAAAAAAGGAGCATTATTTTTCAATAAATAAATAAATAAATATTTTCAAGATTTATTGTAGAAAAATTCATTACTTTATAAACAATTAATTGAAAATTTGGAAACTAAGAAGAAAATTGAAAATTTGAAAGAAATTAAGAAGCATTTAATTGAAAGCGAATGTATTCTGTTAATTTTCGTTTTTATTTTAACTGAATTTTCTTTTTTATATTATATTATTTCCTTATTTGTTTGCGTATTTCAGAATTATTGCTTTTTGAATTAAAATTCTTTCTTTAAACTATTTTATTTCATGAGATTTAAGCAATATTTCTGTAGCTATTAGACGGTAAATACAAAAAAATAATAAACAGTTACAAGAAAAAAAAAGATATGTTACAAAAGTACAAATTAATTTACTACATTTCACCAGTAGAAGAATTCTTCAGAATTCATTTATGGGTGAAAGAAAGGTTCTCTTAATCTTTATAAAGCTTAAGTAAGGGAGAATGGATTCATATAAATAATTGAAAAATACCAAGAATAAAAAACCTAATTACATCAGTGAAAAATTGTAGTGCACTAGTACATATGAAGACAATTAATGCAAGCATAGATTGGTACAATTTATTCTCCTTTTAGAATTTTTTTATGGATGACACAAGTATATATATATATATATATATATATATTTATTTATTTATTTCAGTTACACATAGGAAGAGAACTTATGCAGCATACATTGGCACAATTTAGGCCAGTTTTAGTATTTAGTTAATGGATAATACAAATATATGTGGCGGCTTTCCTCTGCGGAGCGATTTTTGTTCCTTTAATTATTATTATTGTAAATTTATGTTTTAAAAAGTAGTGGCAACACCCCTTTTGTTTCTTTTAAAGCTTTGATTATTTCATGTATATTTAATTTGTTAAGCAGTATTGTATCTGTTTGTAAATAATTTGTCTTCAATCAGAACTTAGAGAAGTGGTATTATTCTTTAGGAAGCAATAAGAACTATTTTTTCTAGAAGAATGAATATTTTTCATCTGTCAACTCTTAGTTATTCTTTTTTAAACAATTTTTGTGAAAACGAATTCTGAATACGTTTAGAATAAAAGAAAAAGGCAGTTGTGTTCAGGCTATGTAGGCCTATGTTTGTTTTAATCAAACCTTTTTTCAATATCATGGAGTTGGCCAGTTCCGATGTGAGATGGAGTCTAAATTAATTATGTTAATGTCTAGGGCAAATCTGCCCGCACTACATATATGTATTTCAATTACACGCAAGAAGACAATTTATGCAAGCATAAATTGGCACAATTTAGGCCAGTTCTATTATTTATTTAATGGATAATACAAATACATACACTTCTGTTCCTTATTTTAAAAAATAGCTTGCCTTTGTTATTCTAAACATTAATAGGACAATATCATTCTAACAGCTGGTACGTTATGAGATGCATTAAGCAGGAGATTTAGTAAACGCGTAATCAATAACATGGATGATGTGACATCTGGATGTGTTAGAGATGACGTTCAAGGTGCCGTCTATTTAATATTCAAAACAGCACATACTGTTGGCGAAATTATGATCTTACGGATTGATTTTTGTCTTATTCGGTATATTTCCGCATTCAATATTCCATATATTCCACTTTCTTTATATTCCTGTTCTGGGCTATCATGCAACATTGTTGGTGTTGCATAAGCTGTAAGATTTTATTGAGATATCTGGAATGAAAACAAATTTTCGCATTCTAAACTAGACTTCTCAGCAAACTAAAATATTATGGAGTATTTTGTGCTTCTTGGCAAGCCATAGGTAATTGAGAATGAAATACTTTGGTACTTTTTTTCACAGATTCGGTTCAAAATAATTATAAATTGGATGCCAAGACCAAGAATAAAATTTCATTTTCTTAAGTCACTGTTTTTATTAGTTTTCATTTCACTCTTTGGCAAAATACAGATCGACAATTAGAAAACACACATTTTTGAATAATTATAAGAAATATTTCATAAGGATAGGTAAATCTGATGTTACATTTATAGTGATACGGAACTTAAATTCCACTAAGTCTGTAAATGGGTGAAGGGGTGTATGTGGCTTGTAATGAGTGTGTGGTGTGAAAATAATTATCAGGACTCAATACTGAAAGAGAACCATAATTAAACAAGAATACGCAGACAATAAGTATGCTGCCGAGACAAACACAGAGGATAGCGCAATATGCAAGAACAGCTCACAAATAGTAATCGGTAGTAATAACAGCCCTGAAAGAAACCTGATATAATTCAGCGTTAGGAGGGAATCTTGATAGCTTCACTGCACGGTCTCACCAAAGTCGGTAATTATCCATTGTCTCCTCGCTTTAGCTGTATCCAACTTCCAATCCATTACTACACGACTTGTTATACAAATTGTTGCTGTTTCTACAATAAACACCAGGACTCGGCACACATTTCAGTTTAGCAATCGTTTGAGCTCCACATGATGTTTGATCTTCGCTGGATTGATCCAACTATTCACTGCTGACTCTTTCCACGATTTAATAAACGATTCAACATATGAATGACTTCGATTTGGGACTGCTTACCATTTATAATTCCCGGAGGCAGGCATAGAAGGATCTGGAACAATCAAGCATATCTCGATTCCTATTGGCTCTATCATTAAAATTCTCTAAGTTTCAAGTATTAGCTGTTTTGTCGCCAAAGTACTCAAACTCATCGCCAAGTTCAGGGATCACTGACTTGGTACCCGATCAGCATCCAACAGATCGTAAAGCGGTATTTTCAGTGACTGAGCCAATCTTGCCGAGAAGCAACATCGCAGATTTGTAACAATATGCTTAACTTGATTGATATGGCTATTTGCGTTTATGAGTTATAGTGTTCATATAGACATAGATGGATGAACATCTGTTTCCAAAACCGTTCTTTAAGAAAATATGATGTAAAGTAATAAGCTACTCTATATTCCCGATGAGGAGAATCTTTATGTATACAAACAGTGACAACTACCATGCCAGTTTTTAATTTATATAAAAATAAATCTCCAGAAAGTTCCTGATAATGTCATCAATCGTCGTAAGCTACTCATTCTCCTCCATTTTCGAACGATATGACGAAACAAACCTTTTGAGAAAACCTCTAAATATAAAAAATTCTTTACAATTTTTACTAATTTTATATTAGTTTCTGGAGTCAGGGGCTGCCAATCATATTAACCTAATTTTTTCAACTATTTCTAACCGTGATAGAAAAGAACGGAACTCGTTTCATTTCACTTTATCCAGTTTCATCCTCTCAGTCGGGTGTATTTTCTTTTATTTCAGCTGGAGGGACAGCGAACCCTTATTTCTCCTAGAAAACGCGTCGAAAATCTCCCCTACTTTATTCAGGGGGAAAATGCCTCTCGTAAATGGATGTGCTATTTGACAGCTACAAGCTGAGGGCAACGCAAGCATCTACATGCTAAGTGACATCCGAACCTTACAAAGTGAGCCCAGACCGCGGTGTGAAGCAGATCGAATGCGTCCCACAGGGATCAGCATTCGAAGTGCGGTTCAGCTGGGGGAACTCTTTGAGAAATGGAAAACTGACACTTTAATTCGCTTTTATTTGCTTACTTTGGACACGATTTGTTGCTGAATACGTGATTATAACACAGATTTGTTAACGTATTTTTGTAATTTTGGATTTTTTAAAAACTATTTGAAAGTATTATTTTCATATGCATTTTCAATTATCATACAAAACACTATAAATACAACAAAATTATTTGAAAATATTTTATATTTTGAAGCCGGCGTCCTGGCATAGGGGTAGCGTGTCTTCCCCGTGATCTGGGCATTCCGGTTCGGGCATGATTATTCTGTGCTCTAACTGTGAGACGTATGAATGTGCCCCCCCCCTATAAAAGGAGTTTGAGCAAGCGAATGTGTGTGCCACCTTCATATGAGCTAGAAGTCAGACTTCTTCCCTCTGGAGGCTCAGGGTCTTTACCCTCAGAAGCTACAGCACCCCCTTTCCGTCGAAACACGGGCACGACATAGACATATATATTTTTTAAAAAGGATAATGTATAGTAAACTTTAATGAAATTTTACCAAATCGGTCAATACACAAAATTGTAACGCAGCAATCCTATTTTTCTTTGTACACAAGTACAAGGAATATAAGGATGAATGAAATGAACCAAAATCTAAGAACAATTTTGAGATGTAAGAAGTTATGAGTAAAAATACACGAATATATGCATTTATTCCATAAATTTTTTAGATTAATCTTTCTAAAAGAACCTATAAATGGAAACGTGCTTCACAACGAACAAAACTTTTCGTTTCCCACATCATTTAAAAAATAACCCGAAATGTTGATGAAAGTACCTCTATTAGTTTTTGAGACAGCATGATAACGGCGTAGAATGTTTATGAAAATTAAAGTGCTCAGAAAATTGATGACAAATTTTAGCTCAAAAATATGTGATGATGGGTCCTTTTCCTAGAAAAGATAATTTATAGAGAGGAAAGTCCGAACTACAAGAAATAACAATAAAAAGTAATGCTTGTTTTTAACGTCGTCGGATACCTCAAAATCGTAATGTCTTCTGAAATAAGAGCCTATCATGGAACATAAAGAAATCGCTTCATGGAATAAATTTATACAAATTCAATCATTTCTTTATTTATAATTGCCAATGAAATATTTTTAAAATAGATGTTCAATTGCTCATATGAAAGCAAAAAATAAAGTAATAAACGCGCTTCAAAACAAATCAGTGGGTGTGCTCTCCTCAAAACTTTCTTGCAAAATCTTTAATAGATATATTATTTCTATGTACAAAAACTGTGAATCTTCAAGGAAGCCGTAAAAACCGAGAATTTAGATACCTAATTGTTTCGAGCCTCATAGTAGAACATAAAAAATTAAATACACTTTTTTAATGTCTTTGTCTTATTGGATTGAACCTGAAATTCGACACTGAATTACAATTTTAGAGACTAGATCCCATGAACAATTTTACTTGCTTCAATTATTGCCATTTATAGATGCTCGAATAAATTTACAAAGGTCATAATATTATATCATAATAAACTTTTATATAATTTTTTGTTTCAAATATTAAAATTATACCAAATTGTATCGTTTCAATTTTTAAAATTTTGTAACTATCCTGTCATTCATAATTGGACAGAAAGTAGACAATGTGGATAAATTTCGATAAAAATTTAACAGAAATCTATTCATTTTATACGAAAATTTTGAACCAAATGTCGTATATTTAACTTAATGCTTTTTTATTTATACATAGACAAAGACACAGGACAGACATAACTGCAGAAATGCATTTTCCTGGACTCAGAAATGGCGGAAGGATAAAAATTTTGAATTTGAATTTTTTGATGATTATAAGACATTTACTTTGTTATGCTTGATAAAAGAGTATAATAAATAATGATTTTTCTTTACAATTTAATATATGTCGTAATATTTCGTGCAATTTATATGTTTTGCTATTAAAAAGCGTTTTCTCAAAAAATTCTTAAAATAAAAGGACTAGTCATTCACCAACGAATAAGGCGCCTTTTTTCAGCAAATCTACTTATTAATTGATGCAACAAAGTATTTTGTGCATGTCGTAATATTTCTCGCAATTTACACATCTTGTTATTAAAAACTGCTTTTAAAAATAATTGCCATTAAAAAGCGCTTTTATTAAATTAATTTTCGATTAATCCGGCAATCGTCTGAATTGATGTCTTCTGTGATTATAAAATAAAAGAAAGGTCAGAATCAGCCAATCACCGTAATATTTCTCGTAATTTACACATCTTAATAATATATAATATATTTAGTCTTAATAATATATTATATATTTAATCTGAATAATATATAGTAATTTAATCTTAATGATATACACATTTTAATATATATAGTAATATTTCTCACATTTTACACATCTTGTTATGAAAAAGTAATTTTTAAAAAAAAATTAATTGCCGTTAAAAAGAGCTTTTATTAAATTAATTTTCAATTAACATGACAATCGTCTGAACTGATTTCTGCTGTGATTATAAAATAAACGAAAGGAAAGAACCAGCCAATCACCGACAAATGAGACACGATTCTCCCAGCGAATCCTGCGCCTTATCATTTAAAATAACAAAGTAACTTTTCATTATTTGATGCACGTCGTATTACAGTATAATTCAAAATGAATATAGCGGTTACATACGACTACTATAACTATTTAATGAAAAAGAATTTATCGATTATATTAATGCATAATAGAATTTATCGATTATATTAATGCATAATAGAATTTATCGATTATATTAATGCATAATAGAATTTATCGATAATATTAATGGAACTGCAAAATTCCCCATGCCCAAAACAATTGAAAACCTCTAAGTACACATTTGTAATGTATATGCTTCGATAATTGCAAATACGCTTCAGAATGTATGTTGCGAAATGAACTACTGCATAGATATTGTTCCTTTGCCCAAGGGAAGTGACATGTATGACGTATGCATACAAAATCTTGAAATTCCTTGGGGGCACCTCGAAATCAGGATGAAATGCTTCCGGTATGGTGGTTGGATCTCGCCAACAAGGTGGGCACAATAAAAAATGGGGGTTCTGGCCCTCCCATCGATGACGGGACGTACTCCCTCCGGGGAAGGCTGTACCGGGGCCGGTCACGGCCCTTAGGACTTCACCACAGTTCCCGCCAGGGTTGCTGTAGAGGCGGTCTGGTCATTCAGTCTTGAGAGGTTGATCCGCGTGCCTTAGAGGCGGGTCGGAGGTCAGTGATATGACTACATTATATGTTAATTTTATCGAAGATTTTTTTCAATAAATAGTTATAGTCGTTTGTAATCGCTATATTCATTTTGAATTACCCTGTACTTATCGCAATTTACATGTCTTACTAGTAAAAAGTGCTTCTATCAAAAATAAAATTAATTTACGTTTAATCCAGTAATTGCCTGTTTGATGTCTGCTTCGATAATAAAGTAAAAGAAAGGGTAGAACCAGCTAACCACCAACTGATTACTCAGAAAATCTTCTTATTAATTGACGTTAAAAACTTTTCTACGTAATTTAATGCATGTCGTAGTATTTATTTCTCGCAATTTACATGTCTGACCATTGAAAGACGCTTTTTAAAAATAATTTTCGACTAATACGGCAATTGTCTGGTCTGATATCTGCTACGATAATAAAATAAAAAAAGGAAAGAACCAACCCAACAAATGAGACACGAATTATACAGCTAATATCCAGCGTAAAAATTAAATTTTTCTATAATTTGATGTAAGTCGTAATTTACCTGTCTAGTTATTAAAAATCGTTTTTTTAAAAATAATTTTTGACTAATCCAGAAATTGTCTGAACTAATGTCTACTGCGACAGTAAAATAAAAGAAAGGGCAGAACCAGACAGTCACCAACAAATGAGACACGTTTTTCCCAGCGAATTCTGCTCCTTCTTAATTTAAGTAAAAATAGTACATTTTCTCTATAATTTAATACAAATTGTAATATTTTCCTTCATTTACATGTCTTGCTATTAAAAAGTGTTTTTAAACAAAAATTAATTGCCGACTAATCAGGCAATTATCTGGTCTGATATACGCTACGATATTAAAAGAAACGAAAGTAAACAACCAACAGACAACGGACAAATGAGACACGAATTACTAGGCAAATCTCCTTATTAATTGACGTAAAAAAAGTACATTTTTCTAGAATTTAATACAAATCATTATATTTCCCTTAATTTACACGTCTTGTCATTAATAATCACCTTTTTTAAAAAAATTATAATTTTGGACTAATCCGGCAATAGTCTATTCTGATATCTGTTCCCATAGTAAAATTAAAAGAAAGAAAAAAACCATCTAATCACCAACAAATGAGACACGATTATTCCAGCGAATTATGCTCCTTTATTAATTTACATAAAAATAGTGCATTTCCTCTATAATTTAATACAAATCGTAATATTTCCCATAATTTACATGTCTTGCCAAAAAATATTTTTAAAAGAAAAAATAATGTTTGATTATTCCGGTAATTATGTGGTCTGATGTTTACAGTAATAATAAAATAAAATCAAGGAAACACCCAGCCTTTCACCATAAAATGAGACACGATTTTCAAAGCGAATTCTGATTCTTACTAATTGACATAGCAAAATAAATATTCTGTAAATGAAGTATTCAGTATTCAAAGTAAATATGCCATAATATTGCTGGCATTTTACTTTAAGAAAAGTGCTTCCTGTAAGAATTCATACAATAAAATGAATAAAATACAAGAAAGGAAAGGAAAGAACCAGTTAGTCCCCAACAAATGGAGCATTAATAATATTGCAAATCTCTCCTTGTTAATGTCATTCACAGGTAGCACAGCCTATTACTTAATATTGAACAATATTGTGCGATATTATATTAAACAATATTCCACAATATGGAACAATATTGTGAATATCGATCAATGTCATACAATACTGTGCAATATTTTTGTGATACCAGGGTTATATTTCTCGCAAATTGCATGCCTTACCATTAAAAAGCGCTTTTATTACATTAATTTTAGACCAGTCCGACAATCATCTGAACTGATGCCAACTGCGATAATAAAATAAAATAACGGAAAGAGCCAGCCAATCAATAATCAAATGAGACACGAATTACAAGGCAAATCTCCTCCTTATTAATTTACGCAAAAATAGTACATTGCAATTTAATGCAAATCATAATATTTCCTATAATTGACATGTCTTGCTATTAGAAAGTGTTTTTTGAAAACAAAAATTAATGTTTGATTATTCCGGCAATTGCCTTAACTGCTATCAGCTACGATAACAAAATAAAATAAACGAAAGTACCGTCCAATCACCAACAAATGAGACACGATTCTCTCAGCGAATTCTGCTCCTTATTAAGTCTGGCGGAATCTCCCCAAAACCTTGGCGCAGGGCACAATGTCGGGCTACAATTGAGTCGTATCTCACGGCCGGAAAGCCGCCAGATACGGATATTGACTCTGCCTGCCATTGTATCTGAACGGACGCCACAGTTATTGGCCACGGGTGTCCTATTTGGTGATTGGGTGTCCGACGAGGATATATCCTGCATGCCGGGGCATAACCAGCCGGGGAATATATATTGATTAATGCATCCAGAGTTTATGTATCATTTCACTTCCCTTCATACTGCCGGCCGTAGATTATGTGAGATCGTCGCTAGGATCAAAACCCCCCATTCGCATTTATAGCTTAGAGGAAGTGGTAAGTAGTGCTCATAGAGATTTAATTTAGGGGATGGATGGTTAGTGAAGAGCACCCTTTCAGTCGCTTTCACGTGAGAGTCTAATATATGGGGAGGTAGGGTATTTAAAATTAGTATGAAGATGGATTTTTACAGAAAATTCGTTTTCTTTTAGATATTTGGATTTCTTTTTTCCAGGGGGCTTGAAATAGAAAAGTTAGTTTGATTGTTACTAGATTGGTAATAACTGTTTGCCTGTTGAAATGAATGTTCATATGTTCCAAAATAATTACGGTATAAAAATTGTATTTGCATCCGTTTAAGACTGAAAAAATGAATAAAAGGAAAGAACCAGTTACTGACCAACAAATGAAACATTAATAAAACAGCAAATCTCTTCCTTGTTAATTGATATAACAAAGTATTGTTATTGATACATATATATATATATATATATACTCAATTATTAAGTCAACAGATAATTTTTTTTATTTAGTTGCTTTTTATTAAATGATGACCAAAAAATTATAAAGTACCAATAAAAAATTCATTTTCGGAAGAATTGAACTCGCATTCTTCATCTTCATGTGTAAAATATTGAAGTCATTGTATTTTTCCGATGGAGCTACTGCCTGTGGATTTCGATTTTCATTAAAATCTGCTAAAACTCTGTTTAGAGTATTCAAAATGAATTAAATTCATGAATGATTTAATATTTGAAAGAAAAAAGTGTGTTAACCTAGAGTGTCATCCATTACAAGTTTTTAAAAATGTACTTGAACTCGAGAGGATCAATAAAAAGTGTTTTCTTAACACCTGAAAATTTGAGCAAGATGTATAAATATACAATGAAGTGACAAAATTTATGGGATGACTGTTAATATCGTGTCGGTCCTCCTTTTGCCCCATGAAGTGCAACAACTCGTGGAGTTCACAAGTCGTTGGAAGTCCTCTGCAGGAATATTGAGCCATGCTGTCTGTGTAGACGTCCATAATTGTGAAAGTGTGGATGGTGCAGGAGTTTCGGCACGAACGGACCTTTCGATGATGTCCCATAAATGCTCGATGGGATTCATATCGGGCAATCTAGGTGGCCAGATCATACGCTGGAATTGTCCGGAATGTTCTTCAAACCAATCACGAACAGTTCTGGCCCGGTGACATGGCGCATTGTCATCCATAAAAATCCCATCGTTGTGTGGGTACGTGAAGTCCATGAATGGCTGCAAGTGATCTGCAAGCAGCTGAACATAACCATTTCCAGTCAATGATCGGTTCAGTTGCACCAGAGGACCGAGTCCATGCCATGTGAAAACAGCCCACACCATTATGCAGCCACCACCAGCTTGAACAGTACCTTGCTGACAGTTTGGGTCCATGGCTTCGTGGGGTCTGCGCCACACTCGAACTCTAACATCAGCTTGTAACAACTGAAATCGTGACTCATCTGACCACGCCACGGTTTTCCACTGGTCTAGGGACCAGTCGATATGCTCACGAGGCCAGGAGAGTCGCTGCAGGCGATGTCGTGCTGTCAGTAAAGGCACTCGAGTCCGTCTTCTGCTGTCATAGCCCAAGGAAGATAAATTTTGCCGCACAGTCCTATCGGACACGTCCCTCATACGTCCCACATTGATTCCTGCAGTTATTTGACGAAGTGTTGCGTGTCTATTAACATTGACCATTCTACACAGACGTGAGCGGTCTCGGTCGTTAAGTGCAGGTGGTCGCCCACTGCGCTGTCCATGATGGGATGTGATGCCTGAAATTTCATACTCTCGGCACACTCTTGATACTGTGGATCTCGGAATGCTGAATTCACTAACGATATCCGCAGTGGAATGACCCATGCGTCTAGCTCTAACTAACATTCCACGTTCAAAGTCTGTTAATTCTCGTCGTGCCGCCATAAATCACGAAAACCCTGTTCACATGAATAACTTGAACACAAATGAAAGTTCTGGAAAACGAACTGCGCATTTATACTTTTACGCTGCGATACTACTGCCATCTGTATGTTTGCATATTGCTATCCCATGACTTTTGTCACTTCAGTGTATAAAGGAAGGGTGTGCATTATCAGTTGGAATTGAAAAATATGAATGAAAATTTAAAGTCGATCAGAGTCTGGAGAAGAATTTGCGAAAGCTGCAAAATATCTCTGGTTTTTGTGGCTGAGAAAACTACAATAATTCAAAAAGTGTACCACCATTCTAGTATCGTTTATAGAATGCTAGGACACTTTTAGGTACATGCTGGGACATTCTAGAATCATTTATGTTTCCGTGACCCAAAACGTACTTCGGCAACTTAAAGTGAGAGTTGCAACAAGACTCTGCTCCACTTCACGAACCCCAAGGCAGAAGAGGGGTGGAAGAATTTTCTGGACTTGATATCATCTGGAGAATTGCAACAATACTCGCCGAACCTTAACCCCCTGATTAAAGTGTATGGTGAGTTTTGGGTTTATAGCTTGCACTAAATGACATGAAAGTTTGGACTCTTTAAAGCAATGTCTTCTGTGGGAATAGGATAGATTAAAGGTAGAAGGCTTGTAACCCATTGCTGAAACTTTCAAGATGCATTTGCGCCTCTGCATCACAGTAAAAGACGGCGACTTTGAAACCTATTAAAGTTATTTATCAAAAAATGTCTAATCTTATTATTATTTGCTATATTTCGTTAATTAATTAATTTTAAATCACGTTACATTAAAAATCGTCTGTCCGAGTTTTTCTGTCGCACTCTGTATATTACCAAAAAGTTTTAACATAAGTTTAACCAAAAATATAATACTATATAAATAATCTCTCTCTCTCTCTCTCTCTCTATATATATATATATATATGTATAATCCATTCAATACTATATATATAATCACACAATATTTTAATATATTATATATTCTATACTACATATATAAAGTCATTATATATTATATATAGAATGTATTCAATCTATATTATAGTCAGTAGTAACCAATCTATACTATATATATGACCATACTTTATATAATATATCCAAGACTATATACATAATCATAATTTATGTAATCTATTCATACCATATATATAATCTGCATACTATATATAGACTAGTTTCCCTATATATAATCATACTGTATATACTATAAATATATATATATATATATAATTTATTCAATGTTCCAAAAATATGAAGAATGATAATAAAAACTAAGAAAATATCCGACATTTAAATTGAATTTCTAGAATTATGTTTGTCTGAATAACTCTCTTTATTTAGAAAATATTTTCCGAAATATTCAAACTAAATGCGATTTTTCTATCTACTCACTGCATAATTCCATACAAATAAATGATAATGAGATCAGTTTTAGAGAAGTTACATATTACTATCTCAAAGAGTTTCGTTTCCCGCGTTTTCTTCTACTTTGTTAGCATAAGCCTTTTCAGCCAACGCATATAACAAAAAGGATCCAACTTCGCCAAGAAACAACAGAAAAGGTTTCAATATGGACAAATATTTCTTCGCAGAATGCAAATTTGAGTTACTTTCTAGGCGAACTATAAGTTCAGAATTCTTTTCTCTAGAGTTCGGAATTTTTGCTCTTCTGTTGACCCTCTCCTTTGATCTTGGAACAACTCTTATCTCTATGAAGGAGATATCCCTCTTTTGAGATAAATATTTGCATTTTACATCAATCGAAGAAAGGAAGTTTATAGGCTTGAATTTAAAAGGATACTACGAGATATTTCATGGCAGTAGTTTTCTAATAAACGAATTTATGAATAACTGATTTGATTCTTTTCGGAGCAGCATACCTTCAGAATCGTTGATTTAATATAATTGAAATCATTTTCTTTTTAAAAAAAATTAAACTTGATTAGAAACAAGTTTTATTTT
Source organism: Argiope trifasciata (assembly GCA_026543055.1). Lineage (NCBI taxonomy): Eukaryota > Metazoa > Arthropoda > Arachnida > Araneae > Araneidae > Argiope > Argiope trifasciata. The sequence goes on from JAPMOQ010023138.1 coordinate 482,525, forward strand.
GTGAACATAAAATTTATTATTGATTTTGTTTTCACTTATTTTTAATGTGCTTCAAAAGCTCGAAGTCAGTTGGTACAAATAATACAGGAACTAACTAATCTGTGGATGTTAGTTTGAACAAATAATATACGAACTAATCTATGGATGTCAGTTTGTTCAAATAATACACGAACTAACTTATCCACGGACGTCAGTTTGTACAAATAATACTCGAACTAACTTATCTTTGTAAAAATAATACACGCTCTAACCTATTTATGGATGTCAGTTTGTACAAATAATACACAAACTAATTTATCTTTGTACAAATAATACGCTAACTAACCTATCTATGCATATCAGTTTGTATAAATGATACTCAAACTACTTATCTTTCTACAAATGTCAGTTTGTACAAATAAAATCCGAAATAACTTATCCATGGATGTCGGTTTGTACAAATAATACACGAACAAACTTATCTATGGGTGTCAGTTTGAACAAATAATATACGAACTAATCTATGGATGTCAGTTTGTACAAATAATACACGAACTAACTTATCCACGGACGTCAGTTTGTACAAATAATACACGGACTATCTTATATATGAAATAGAAACGGTGCCATTAAAGTATTGCACAGACATAAAAAATATTTCCAAGTTGAATGAAAATGTGTCGTCCTTCGACTGCTTATTGAGTGCCTTATTTTCTAGGAATTCTTTTCAAAAGAGCACAAGGTATGGATTTTCGCACCACTCAGTTGATTCCCTCCTTTGATCTTAGAGGACATCTCTCACCTATGGGGAGATTCGCACTCTTTCACGACAAGTATTTGCGCGGTGCATCAAAAGATTCTAAAGGAACTTTTTTCATTGTAAACATCACTGGGTGGATTTCTGGGAAGATATATGTGTTCCGTGAACCACAGAAGAGTTCTGAAAAGAAGGAGAATTAAGGAATAACATTTTCTTTCACTTTCAAAATGGAATTTTCGTAACTAGAGCCACGTAAATATTTGTTTCGAGAATTATCTTCAGAACACATTTAGAGATAAATAAGTTATTACCGTCCCCATTTCAAGGTTCATTTAATATGCATTAAAAAGTTGTTTTTCAACGAACTTATTTCGTAACTTATGTATGAGGGTGGGAACACAGGCCATGTACTTGGAATTTTGTTTTAGACCATTAGCTGGATCCAAATAGGGTCTTTGATTACTAGATATGGCGACTCAAAGTATATTACTTGTAAACAGTTTTGGTTTGGGTACTTAAGAAAAAGAAATAAAAAATCAAAAGACTTTATCAGTTAGACCAATGGTAGACTATTTTTCAGACATTTAGCAATAGCAATTATTACAGATGAATAAAAATGATATAATCTATTTTTTATATTGGTTCCTATACTATAATAAAACTACATAATTGAAACTAAATAAATAAAAAAATATCACATCTCGAAGTTGAAACTTTTATCATAGGTACTGCTAGAAATAAAATCCTCGGAATAATCATTTTACCAAAACAAAATATAAAATAGGTTTCCCTGGACTTATATACACAAATTCCCAAATGGATGAACCCTTAATGAACAATATATGAACTAATATTAATTTTGATAAATTAAATTATAAAAATTCCAAAGCATTAATTTCCTATTGTTATTAGTTGAATTATGAATAAAAATATGTATGACTATATGCTGGCGCTCAACTGACCTATAGCATAATTCTGGCTGATTATAATCAAAGTTCCGCTTTGAAATGGTCATAAAAGGAAAACTACTGGACAAATTGTTATCAAACTTGGTAATAGTTAAAAAAATATATGGGGAATTTCTTTTCCGGCTTCTCCACCTAAAAAATTAACAAACTCACCACTAGGGGGGCATGGCACTTTATGATGCAATATTGTTAAGTAAAATAAGATATGAAGACATCGATTTAAAAAGTGTTTAATCGTTTCTGAAATGTGTTACAAAGCATGTTCAATGAGGTTGCTATTAATTTCTGAAAGCAAGTTAAATCGCATTACTGCCTTCTCAACAGTAGCTGTTAATATATCAGAAGGAATGTTATGCACTTGTTTTTGTATCGCATCTTTCAGCTCCACCGAATTGTTTAGATTATTACCATGAACAGTGCGTGACAGGCATGGAACATGCTTTGAAACAAGTTTCAGAAACGATTCAAAACATTTCAAACCGGAGTCAAAATCACTTTGAGCTAGAAATGTGAAATTTGGAATACTGTCTTTGCAACAAATTTGTAGATTGGTGTCAAACGTTGGGAAAAATCCGTTCTAAGGAAGTCTGTATCTCTGGTTGTTCAAATATAAGTTTACTCAATAAAACAGAAAGATCTAGATGGATAAAAGTTGGTGCACAGATTTAACATATAGTACATATAACTATTAAATTAACTTCGCATAAAATTATTAAACTAAATCGCATCACTGCATTATCAATAGGAGCTGTTAGCATATCAGAAGGAATGTTACGCATGTCGATATATCACATCTGTAGAAAGTGATGTTGGCTCAGAATGGAACCTTTGGGTTTGAAAGCCAGTAACATACCAATGGAAAAAAGCATGCTCAGATCCCGTAGATGTTATCTGTCTTATTAAGATATCACCACACATCTTTCAGTTCCACCGAATTCTTTGGATTATTACCATAAACAGTGTTTTTGGGATGACAGACATTGAACATGCTTTGTAACAAATTTCTTAAACGATTAAATGCATTTTAAACTGGTGTCAAAATTGTCTAGAGCTAGAAATTTGGTATATTGTCTTTATATCAAATTTGTAGATTGCTCTCAAATGTTGGGTAAAACCTATTCTGAGGAAGTCTGTCTCTCTGTATGTTCTGTTTCCAAATAGAGAGCTAGATGGATAACATTTGGTGTAGATATAACATATAAAGCGCATTTAATTATTAAATTTTATATAAATTTTATTAAAGAATTAACCTTATGTCTCTTTGTGTTTTCACAAGAATGTAATTGAATTTTCCCTCTACATGGTGCTATTTGTAGTATTCAAAATTTTAATTAGTCGATTAAATGTTAATTAAATGTAGAAAGCATTAAAATAGTCTATTTCCACTATGAATTTAAGAGATTACAAAATTTTTGAACAACTATTACGAGATATGACTCAAAATTTGATCATAAAACCTACAATTACGGACAAAAATTTGAGACACCTTCCCAGTCTAAGAGTAGTGTTTCTTCCCCGTAATCTAGGAGTCTTGGGTTCGAATCCCGGTTGGGTTGTTCTTCTTCTGTGTTTTATATGTGAGGTGCATGAATGTTCTCTCTTGTAGAAAGAGGTTGTAAAAGCGAATGTGATTCACGAAGTAGCTTATTCGGACTCTTGACAAGAGTTGGTGCTATTGAAAAAACAAGTGACAATCACTCGGCTTAAATCGATGACGGATGCATCAGATCACTTATAAAGTACCATAAGTAACAACAACAAGTTATAACTATCAATCTAAATTAAACTTCTTAATAGTTAGTAAAAGTTAAATAAAACTTCTCAACACATTAAAGGTGGGGGTCGTAGAGCTACGATTTGATCCGCGTTACCAAGCATACTTTCGTCAAGATCCTCCGCCTTTAATGTGTTAATACATAGTGACATTTGTAAAATATAAAATTTTAAATCAATCGATTAAAAGTTAAATATACGCAGAAAGCATTATAAAATTATATTTTTTACTACAAATTTAAAAAGTTACAAAATTAGCATAGCAGAATATGACACAAAATTTATTAATTTACAAATTATAAAAGCCCCAAATGCAGACATAAATTTATCAAATGAAGGCATTTAACACATTCGTTGCTATGACACGCCTGTGCGTTACCAATAATATATAATTGTACCAACGTATATATGTTATTAGATGACACCTTCTCTACAATAGTTAAAAGATAACAAAGAAAGGGTCGTCTAATTAGATAGATGCTCCTGATATCAGACGTGGACAGTGGCAGTGAACATGTTAAAACACAATCTTGGTACCATTTATTAAATAAAATCTTAATTAAGAAACAGATATTACCATTAATGGCTATTTCCCAAAAGAATCAGCAACCACGGAAGAGAACTCTATCTGAAGTAATAGCAATAATTCGACAAATATCAGAATTAAAAGGAGGATTAACTTTTCACTTAATCGGAAGTCAAGTGAAATGAGACATTATTTGTGTAATATGTCGTTCTTTTCCTCCTTGCAAGAGTTTGAAGAGAAGAAGGTGTGATTCAGCACGGTAAATTCCACTTCACTTACACCTCAGTAATCGTGATTTAAAGCGACAAAATCGGATTACATCATAAATAATCCGGAGATTATGTCATTTTACAAACATTTTTACGTCTGTTTGCAGGTTTATTCCTACAACTCACATGATTGCCTTTTTATCTTGCTCTATTCGTTCAGTTTAGATAAACGAACGTCCTGTTATGGAAGGATTTAGCTACGGCTTATTTAGCTGTTTTTAGCATTAGTTTGTATTCAATTAGTTTAAACTAACTTCCTGTTACGGAAAGATTATTCCGCAGAAGATTTAGATATTTTTAGAATCAGTTACTAGTTTAATTAACCTTCCAGCGGGCGCGAGTATGTGAGAGATACACTAGAGATGAATTTCGTTTTATAACTTTAGATTTGGTGGCACAGGGAACGCCTGTCCTTGGCTATTTGTCGCCCTCCCTTTGACCTACTTTCAGTTGTCGTCGTAAGTTTGTGTCGTTAATAAGTCTCTGCCAATCAGATATTTGCATTTTAGAGACACGCGCGACCGTTCATGTAAGTTTTTGTCACATCTGATTTTGTATGATTTTACAAATAAATCTGTGTTGTTTTAGACTGGCGACAGCTGGCAAATGCACTTACGAAGGAAAATGTTGAAAAAAAGCCCCCAAATCTCTAAAAAGTGAGCTAAAATGAAAGATGCTAAAGAGAAAAGCCGAATTGGGCATTGAATTAGAAGATGTGACGTTAAGGAAAAAACTCTGCCAAAAAGAAAAGCGGACTAGAATCACGAGGTTCATTTGTGAGATTTGACAAAAATATATATGTTTGGAGCACACTAAACATGTTTGCTCAAATTGCAACGCTGCCACGATATAACAATGAAACTATTTTATTTCTTTTCATATCTAACTTTCAATTACTTTTTGCTTATTATACATAAACTCTGTATTTTTGCACTTCGTATTTTATATGCAAATTGTTCTGTCAAAATATCAACAATTTCATTAATATTATTTTTAAATCAATTCAGTTAACATGTGGTCATTTTATATCGTTAATGCAATCTATGTTTATATTGTTTCTGCTTCTTTTTAAGTAAAAAATGTTTACAGTGATTGTAGTTATTAATCCTAAGCTATTTACAATATAATTTTAATAGTTACACTTTTGAAAATTTACATTTTACTATAGCGTATGTGAGACATACGCGCGACCTTTCATGTTGGTACGACGGCCGTGGCCGCTGGAAGGTTAAATGAATGTAATATTATGGAAAGATTATTCTTTAGCAGATTTAACCATTTTTAGCAGTAGTTAATGGTTAGTATAACTAAATGAACACTCTGTTATGGAAAGATTATTCTGCAGTAGATTCAGCCATTTTTAGCATCATTTATAAGCTTAATTAAATAAACGTCCTGTCATGGAGATATTCTGTGGCATAGTGAGCCATTTTTACCAGTTATTCATTAGTTTTGTTAAGGTGTACACATATGCTTGAAACTTTCGTTTAAAATATCGTTTTATACTTTCAAAATACCGAATATTTTATTACTTCAAAATGTTATCTTACCTTTTAGCTTTCAAAAGATACCAAGATATTGCCGATATTCGAAATATTTCACGAGTTAAAAGGATTTTTCTTGGGATACATTCACTAAAAACTCTAGTTTCGGTTTTTTTAAAAAATTCTTTTTAATGAAGAATGATATTTTTTCCTACTATGTTGCGTTATTCAAACAATCATAACTCAACGAAAAATTAACCAAATACAATTATTTATACATCAAAATAACCTGTTTAAAGCAGTGGAATTTTCGTGCATCAATCAAAGATATATTTACAGAAAAAATAACGATTTAAAAGTAAAAATGACCGAAAAAATCTCGCTTTTTTATTCATCGTTGATGAAAAAAATTGTTAAAAAAACTATATACTTTTATAACTTGATTGAGGCAGACAACATGGAGACTACTCTTAGGCATCATTACGAACTAGAATTGTGTGTCTGCACATATTAGAATTTAAGATATCATGTTCCAAAAATATGCTAATTAGCTCATTAAATATTAATTAATTAATTAATAAAAGTATGATATGGTTTTTTCCTCACTGAATTGAGTTTAAACATATATTAATGATCTACTGTGAAAGAATTGGATTTTTAAAGTTAAAATTTAAAAAGAATCTTCTAGTGTGTATGTACACCTTAAATTCAAGACCTGTTATAAAAAGATTTTTCTATGGCAGATGTAGCTATTTTTAGAATCAATTAAATAAAAAGCCGGCATTTTAATTTGGACCTCTAACCCGAATATCAGCACACTGTCAACATGAGGATCTGCTATTGCCGTCAACAGACTCAAATATTTAGCCGTCTTTAGCAAACTTTTAAAACTAAAACCGTTCTCAAACTTTTAAAACCAAAACCGTTCTCAAACTTTTAAAGAATTCGGATACTACATAAAATATGATTTCAAACTATCCATACTCTACGACTCTATCACGACCGCAACTTCTCTTTCGACTCTATCACAAAACCACATCTTTTGCCCTCAACATTTTTTTTTACTTCGTGTCGGACGTAGTAAAGAGAAAATATAGTATTAGTCAATAAATTTGTAAACGATATTCCGGCAACACTTCATTTTTTTAGACCCTGCAGAGTTCTAAAACTGGCTTCTATTATTATGTCTGTCTTTGAAGCAAATAATTCAAAAAGCTTTGAGATGAACGGAAAAAAATTGATAAAAAATCGTAACATAAATGTATAGATCTCTATCCAATTTTGATAAGTAAGTCTGTCAGTCTAATTATTCGAATATAAGTAATTAACGCGATAACTCAAATTGAAAAAGAGCTAAGTAGATTAAATTCGGTACACAGATTCAATCGGAAATCCTGACTTAGGGGTAACGCGCCTTCCACGTGATCTGCGCATACTGGGTTCGAGTCCCGGTTGAGGCATGGCTATTCTTCCCTTGGGGAAAAGGCCTCTCGTTAATGGATGTGCTATTTGACAGCTACAAGCTGAGGGCAAGCATCTGCATGCTAAGTGACATCCGAACCTCACAAAGTGAGCCCAGACAGAGGAGTGACGCAGATTGAATGTGTCCCACAGGGATAAACATTCGAAGTGCGGTGCAGCTGGGGGAACTCTTTGAGAAATGGAAAACTGACACTTTAACTCGCTTTTATTTGCTTACTTTGGACACGATTTGTTGCTGAATACGTGATTATAACACAGGTTTGTTAACGTATTTTTGTAATTTTGGATTTTTTAAAAACTATTTAAAAGTATTATTTTTATATGCATTTTCAATTATCATACAAAACACTATAAATACAACAAAATTATTTGAAAATATTATATATTTTGAAGCCGGCGTCCTGGCATAGAGGTAGCGTGTCTTCCCCGTGATCTGGGCATTCCGGTTCAGGCATGATTATTCTGTGCTCTAACTGTGAGACGTATGAATGTGCCCCCCCCCTATAAAAGGAGTTTGAGCAAGCGAATGTGTGTGTCACCTTCATATAAGCGCTAGAAGTCGGACTTCTGCCCTCTGGGTGCTCAGGGGTTTTTAACCTCAGAAGCTATTGCACCCCCTTTCCGTTTTAAAACGGACACGGCATCATCATCATTACTTGTCAAATTTTGAGCTAAATCCAGCAAGTGGTTGCTCATTTGTGGGTTTAGGCTTCTTCAAGTTTTGTTCTGAATCAAATGTTTGGGAATATGAGTTTAAAACATCAATTTAATTTTCGTATATTATTAACCGCATGCCAGGGCTAAATCGCCAAGAATGACAAGAAAAATTCAGTAAAAAAAGCTGCATTTGCGTCAAAGGTTAATATTTCGTAACAATCGTACGTAAATACTATGCTAGGCGTCCTCTATGCAAACTTCCTAGCATTCACTCTAATAACACCGTATTAGAATGTATGCTATTAGAATGTCGTGTCCTTGTAAAGGTATCCGAATACCTTAAAAACACTGTTTGTCGACCGCATTGGCAAATATTTTGTTATTGTTATTTTTTGTAGTTCAGACTTTTCTCTACTCAAAACAGTTTATCTTTTCTAGGAAAAGGAAGGTCTGAGCTATCATTCAGGATTACATATTTTTGAACTAAAATTTGTCTTCAACTTCAGTTCTCTCAAAACTTTAATTTTCTTAAATATTCTCCACTTTTAACATAGTATCTCAATAATTAATAAAGGTATTCACGTAAAAATTTCAGTGTTTTACCTAATATGAGCAAAGAAATGAAACAAAAGGTTTGTTGTTGGTGAAATACGTTTTCATTTATAGGTGTTTTTAGGAAAATTAAGTGAATTTATGGAAAATTGCATAAATAGGTACATTTTTTCCATGACTTCTTAGCATCTCAATATTTTTATTAGATGTTGACACATTTAATTCATCATTATATTCTATAACTTATGTATGAAGAAAAATAGGACTGCTGCATCACCATGTTGTGTAGAGTGTTAATTGTTTTGGTTCAATTTCATTAAAACTTGCTATAAATTTTCCTATTTCTCAAAATATATTATATTTTTAAATAATTTTCTTGCGTCTATAGCATTTTTTATAATACTTGACAAAATATCTAAAAACCATAGTTTTATACTTTGTTTAAAAAATCCAATTTTTCAAAAAATTTCTTTCGAACATAGCCGAATATCTTAACACGAAGAAAGAATGTAGTAGTTTCTGAAGATATACATCCCTGAGCAACCAAAGGCAGAAGTCTGACTTCTAGCTCATATGAAGATGACACACACTCATTCTCTCTCACCCGCACACACTTTCGCTTGCATAACCCTTTTTTAAGGCGGACGAGCACATCTCACAAACAGAACAATCATGTCCGAACCAGGACTCGAACACGGAAAACAGAGATCACCATGAAGACGCGCTACTCCAATGCCAGGACGCCGACAATGCTGATTAATCACAACAATCACTGAAATCGCAACAAATTTTCATTCGCAGATTTTAGAAAGTCGATGAATCGATTTGTCATTGCCTGCAAGAACCAAAATTATAATCACCATAGAAACGTAGGAAACAAAGTATAGTTTGACATTTGAAACATCAATAAATGAGGATTTTTTAAAAAAAGTAATGATTCTCTAGGAAACCTATTGAAGAAATAAACTCTATTTACATTTAAAAAGTTTCTCTTTCGTAAGAAAATTTGACAGCGGAACAAACTTATCGAATCATCTTATTAAAAATCGATTATGACTTAGAATGATGAGATATTGATCATATTTTATCATTGCGAAATTTCACATGCATGATCAGAATGTGATATAAATTTTATACAATTTTTTGCTTGCTTATGAAAATTAACTCCACTCCAAGCTCAATAACAAAACGTTTGCGTCCCTATTTCTTCCTTTCAATCATTAAAGTCAAGATAATCTCCTTTGGTTTTAAGGTAACCGACTACGTTCGAAGAAAAAATTTTGAAAAATTTGATTTTTTAAAAACTATTTATAATTTTTAGTTGTATTATCAACATTATATGTATTTATTTAAAGCATTTACATTATTTTATTTATAGTGTTTATAATTATTACTTAATTATAAACAATATAAATACAAAAACATTATTTGAAAATATATTTTGAGAAATTGGAAAATTTGTAGTAAATTTTATTGAAATTCAAACAAAACGGTTAACACTCTACACAAAATTATTACTCAGCAATCCTATTTTTTATACGCAAGATTCAGGATATAATGAGGAAAGAAATGAACTAAAATCTGAGAAAAAATTTGAGATGCAAAGAAGTTATGGGGAAAAATATACGTATATATACGCTTTTTCTATAAATTCGCAACTTCATTTTTCTAAAAACACCTATAAATGAAAAATTATTTAACCAACAATATAACTGTTAGTTCAATGTACACATCATTCAAAACACACGCTGAAATTTTTATGTCAAAACTTCTATTAGTTTTTGAGAGCTCATGTTAACGGTGGAGAATGTTTATGAAAATTAAAATTGAAGTTAAAGATAAATTTTAGGTCAAAAATAGGTTTTGCTTAAAATTCCCCTGGATGACAGTTCAGGCCTTCCTTTTTCTAGAAAAGATAAACTGTTTTGGACAGAGGAACGTCTGAAATACAAGAAATAACAGTTTTTTAACGTAGTCGGATACCTTAAATTAATTATCAATTGCTCTCTATAAAACGTCTATAAAAATTAGAAAGGAGGTATATTATAATTTGTCAATTTGAAACTAATAATGAGTTTAATAAACACAATAGTAAATCATTAACAACGGTAAAAAGTAAAAAATTGTAATCTGCCATCGCAAATTTCAAGTTATCGCGTGATAATTTTTGTATCACGTGGTTATAATAATACGCATGCGTCAACATCTAATAAATGCGGTGCTTTTTTTCCCTTCGAGATTCATGTGAGCTCCAAAACTTTTTTTGATAGCAAAGTTATTCTATGCAAAAAGATTAATTTTTAATTTAATTTGGAAATAATTCGTGTAAAGGATATCTTTTCGAGCCAAGGACCCAGTCCTAATTACACAATAAATAGGCAAATAATCTATGATTCAATTTTGAGCAACTACTTAAATTATGGGGAAGTTTTGGGGATTATTTTAGGAATAGATTGTTGTACTAATGATAATGTTTAAAGAATGAGCGACTTAAACATATAGTATCCATGTACCTAATCTCGTCTTGAACTCAATATTTCTCTCAGGAAATCGGATCTCAAAATTTTAATCTTCCCCCCCCCCCCACCAAGAGGAAACTCCTTCAGTACTTCAGAGACATTGTTATTATCATTCAATGAAAGCAAATCATGCATTCACTTGGGAATATATCTTCATTGAATCTTTAAATATGCCAATCAGGATATGATTGTCACAAGGGACAAAATTTAGATAATGCTGTCTGGTACCCGAAGCGTGGCTGCCACAGAAGAAATAATCTCGGAAATATCGTTTGGAATTTGAAGTAGTTATCTTGTCTAATGAACCCATTTGCCTCATTAGCGTATATATAAGCGCAATTTTCCTGGTCACTATTACTGGAGCGTATATATAAGCTGCATCATATTATATGCTCTGCATATAATATGATATATACTGTTGTTGTCTAATGCCACATGGTTAAACCAAGCCCGAATGAGGAGAGCTTTTAAATGAAGGCAGAGGTGTGCGCCTTTCGTTGTGAAAGAGAACCGTTCAAGTGAAAGGACGACTTTTGCTCGAACACACACGACACAACCCTTTTGAAGGGGTGGTCGAACTCATTCATGCACTCATTCATCCATCAGCAAGTCAGAATTGAGAACCAAATTAGAGACCGACTCATCCCTGATTCGGTACCTCCAGAGGTATCGTTTTGTTATGGGCACTTGGAGGACTTTGAGGTTACGACGTATTGAACGTGCTCCAACTGCCTTTAGCCAACACGGCGGTCTTTGGACAAGAAGAGGACAGAACCCGTGACCTTTTGGTTACGAGACTAACGCTCTACCAACCAAGCTACCGCGGCCCTCATGATATATACTATATACCTATATGTGTCCTACATTTCAAATATTACCACACTGAACAAAATGACTAACAAATAAGGCTCAATGATTTTTTTCTAATTTTATACAGTTTTACACCTAAATATGAAATAAAAAAAATTTCCGTGACATGGGCCGTTTTTTTTCATGTGATGCAAATGGGTTAAGAAGGACAAGAAAAATTATATTTTCTTGCCGGGAATGAATACATTCATTGGAATTGAAGGATATATAAAGGAGAAGCATAAATAGTGTTTATTATATGTTTATTATTCCATTCTACAAACAAATATTCATTTTAATGTATTTGATTTGTGTATTCTTTTAGAATTGCAAATCTTGGTGTTTTTTCAGAATGGTAATGAAAAAAACCATCTATTGTGCCTCGTGATTCGTTTCCTATTTGTTTAGAATTCTCACGTTTAATGTTAGAAAATGTGATTAAAATATTTTCTTTTAAAATGGAATAAACATAGAAAATATATTTACACCATAAAATCTTAAATATAGTTGAAACGATAATTTTTTGAAGACTCAGATGGAGCGAAATTATTTGTACTGCAATATTTTCGGAAGAAACTGCTAAAATTTTATTAAAAGTTTAGTTAAAATTTCAAACCTATATTTGTATATGATACCTTGAATTTGGCATCTTCACTCCATCTGATGCGTCTCCTTGGCGATTTAGTTTGACAATAATCCTTGGTTAAAAGATGGAGTAAATAGATTCGAAAATATTTTTAAATACGACACAATTTCACTATGCCTATGACCAGCCCGTAAGTGCAATATATATATATATACAGAGAGAGAGAGAGAGACAGACAGATATATAGATAATTTTTCGACTTGATAAGTACCATCATCAAAATATTTAAAAGAAAACAATTTGGATACTAGAAAAATTTCTTGAAAGAAGAGATTAGTTTTATATATATTTATTCTTATAATAAAGACGAATTTGTGAGTGTGTATTTTGGAGCTGTACAGGCAAAACTGTTTGACCAATGGCTACTAGATTTGTCACATGTATACTTTAGAATATAAGAATGTGCAAATAGGTGCCATTAAAGTTTTAATTAATTAAAGCTTAAATTTAATTTTGTTGTTCTTGTTGTGATAACTTTAAAGTGTTATTGTACAAAAATGAATGTGTCAGTGTTTTGAAATATAAATAATTTTCTTTTTAACGATACCAGTTTAATAAATGTTACAATTTTTCCTGAATTTCGGTAAATTAAAAAAAATTGCCTAATGTCCAGCCATTATCATCTTGAAACTCACACAGTTTTCCTTTTTTTATTTAATAATCTCATGATCTCCTTTTAATAAAAGCTGGAGAAAAAGACATGGCTCGATGTGTTAGGGCCTTGGTGGCCTGGTAGTAAGGTCTTGGCTCCGGAACCGAAGGGTTTCAGGTCCGAGACTCAATTTCACCGAGGAATCGTCGTGTGAAGGGGCCTCTTTAACGTTAAATCCATCAGGCCAAACGTCCTCCCACTGGTTTGGTATGTAGAGGGGAGTGCTGATTCAGATGTCATCATCGTCATCTGACTGTGGTTCAAAATGACTAGGTCAATCCCAAAATAGCCCTAAAGTTGCATTACAACGGGACGTTAATATAACTAAACTGAACTAGACCAACTGGTACAGGACTTTTCACCCAATATGTAATTTTAATAAAATTTGTGCAAAATCCTTTCTGAGGAAGTCTGACTGTTTGGTTGTTCGAATATACTTTAATACGATAACTACAAAACAAAAAGAGCTTGATACATAAAATTAATTATACTAAACTAAATACTGGAATAATAAGATGAATATACTTAATAAAATTAATATAACTAAACTAAACTGGGTAACAATAGTCCCATTCAACATTCTTACTTTCCAAATACTGCCAGATTACTTTTTTGGATCACTCTTCGTAATGCTATTTTGATATTCAACAATTCAAGGACATATCTAGATGACATTGATCAGGGACATGAAATTATATCGAACTGACTTATCCGAAGTCAAACATAACCAATGTTCCTAGCAAATCAGTTTGTCACCTGAGGCAAATAGTTACCGATATTCATACTAACAAGATCGATACCTACTACAGTCAAGGTCACTGTGAAGAAATCCCAGAGTGCCCCCCTCAGGAGAACGATAATCCGACAAGTGCCAAAATTAAAGCAAGGCTTATACCCCCTGCTTTTCCTGGAACGTGAAAAAGTCGAGTAAAGTGAGACATAATCCGGATAATGCGTTATTCTTTCTGCAGAAATTCGAGTTCTTAAGGGAATTAGAGACAAATCCTACAACTGGAATCTCAGAAGCAATCTGGGATTCGGATTACATCACAGATAATTCCTGTGATTGTTTCTTTCTGTAAAGAAGGTGGTATGTTTACTACATCTAAGTTCCACGGGTAGGCGATAACAATTTAAAAAGTTATTTTTGTAACTAAGCTGTTTGGAACGTAGTCATGATGTCTTTAATTTTATTTACAAGTTTAATGCTTAACTACAATTTTAATTCTATTTATACTTTTAATTCTTGTTAAGAAACTTTCATTCTATTTACAACTTTAATTCTTATTAGGCAACTTTAATTTTATTTATAACTTTAATTTTTGTTAACTACAACGTTTATTCTTGATAAACAACTTTAATTCTATTTACAACTTTAATTGTTGATTACTACAACTTTAATTCTTGTTAACTACGAATTTAATTCTTTCTAAATAACTTTAATTCTATTTACAACTTTAATTCTTGTCAACTACAACTTTAACTCTTGCTAAGCAAATTTAACTGTATTTACAAAAGCCACATGTATTTCCTTTATTAATGATACTATCTTTCCACTTTTAGATTCTCATAAAAAATACATTATTTTTAATTGTACGTATTAGTAGCAACAAGAAAAGGTTATAAAATTAGATTGCCACATGGGTTACTTCTATTATTTGTTTGCAGGAAATGAATAAGCGACATTTATTGCATTTAGCTTAAAAAATACCAACAATTTGTTTTGGCAGGAAATTATTTGTTTCTAGCGATATTTTAAAGAATTGAAGCCGACGATGTTGAGAAAATTAATTTAAGTAGCTTTACTTCATTAATTCCTAGAGTTGTTTATATTTTTCAAAAAGAAATATAACAATTCACAAAATAAAACGCATGTAATTTAGATAATTATCATCAGCTTCAAATATGCCGGCGTCTTGGCTTAGGAGTAGCGCGTCTTCCCCGTGATCTGGGCATCCATTATTCGAGTCCCGGTTCGGGCGTTGTTGCTCTAGTGAGTGTCCCCCTGTAAAAAGGGATTGCACAAGCGAATGTGACGCATGAAGTGCTGTTCTTCCTAGTCGGTTCTGTCCCTAGTTCACGCTGTTGAAAACAAAAGAGATGCTCATTTCGGCTTAAATCGCCCCAACGAGCTTGGGAAGTTCCATATGTAGCAATAGCATAAGTTGCTCAAAATTTGACAGCAGGCTACAATTTTGTGTATAAAGACAGACCGTATATCATATTTCCGCCATCTAATTCAAAACGTTTTAGAAGTACCTTTCTGACAGACAAGTGGACGGACATTTTCCAAAAATAGTTTTTTCGAACTCAGGAAAGTCTAAAACGTGGAGATACGCCAAAATCAAAAGTTCAAATTTTTGCCGATTGCTACGGATTCTCTTTACTACGTACACCGAAAGGGCCACGGTAGCCTGGTTGGAAGAGCGTCAGTCTCGCAACCGAAAAGTTGCGAGTTCTGTCCTCCTCTCTGCCAAAGGCCCGCCGTGTTTGCTCATGGCAGTTGGGGCACGTTCAATAGGTCCTCCAAGTTCCCATCACAAATGATACCTCTGGGGGGTGCTGAATCAGGGATGAGTCGGTCTCTGATTTGGATCTCAATTCGGACTAGCAAATGGATGAATGAGTTCGACCACCCCCTAAAAAGGGTTGTGCCGTGTGTGTTCAAAAACGTCGTACATTCACCTGAACGGGGATCGTTTACAACGAAAGGCGTACACTTCTACCTTAAAGTACCGACTATCTTCGAGGGAAATTTTTTGAAAAACTACTTTTTTAAAAAACTATTTAAAACTATGGTTTGTAGATGTATTGGTAATTATAATACAAAATTCTATAAATACAACAAAACTGTTTTAAAATATAATATATTTTGAGAAATAGTAAAATTTGTAGTTAATATTAATGAAATTGAACAAAAACGGTTAACGCGCTACAGAAAATGGCAATGCAGCAATCCTATTTTTCTTTGTACGCGAGTTATAGAATATTACGATGAATGAAATGAATCAAAATATAAGAAACATTCTGATATGCATAGAAGTGATGGGTAAAAATACACGTATACGTGCGTTTTTCCCCATAAATTCCCCACATCATTTTTCTAAAAACACCTATAAATGAAAAAGTATTTTGCCAAGAATCAAACTTTTGGTTCCTTTCATTTCCCATACCCTTTAAAACACACTTTGTAATCTTTATGTAAATACCTCTATTAGTTTTTGATATATCATGTTAACAGTGAAGAATTTTTATGAAAATTAAAGTTTATAGAAAATAGAAAGCAAAGACAAATTTTAGCTGAAAAAATAGGTGACCCTGGATGATAGGCCAGGTCTACCTTTTCCTAGAAAAAATAAACTGTTTTGGAAAGAGGAAAGTCTGAACTGTAAGAAGTAACAATTTTAAAAAATTCGCCCTTGTGGCCACTAGCCATTGTTTTTAACGTAGTCGGATACCTTAATTTTAAGGAGCTATACCGACATATACTGAGGAAGTAAAATTACAAATTTATTTTTAACAATGAATTCAGAACGACAGAATTTCGCTGCTGTGAAATAAGATGAAAAGCGAACTAAAAGAATAAACCTTCCCTGTTCTGAATGCTCAGAAAAGAACCCCATACTGAGAGAGAAAAATCTAGAATGACTTTTCCCTCTTCGGTAATATACAAAAGGGAGAAAGTAGTTTTCGGAATGATTAACTGTAACTCAATCGATTGTGCGGAAGATGGCGATTCTTATCGATTGCTTTCAGCGTATCATCGATTGGCTTCATCCATGACTGGTTTCTCCTTAATGCCAAATATATTTATTTTTTCTTTCTTGCATACGTTGTATAGAGCAAATACCATAATCGCCAAAAAATTTGAGCTCGAAATTTTGACTTACTTTGAGACATTTTGCTGAATTCTTAACCACATTTTAAACAAAAATGCCTGTCTGTCTATGACGAAGATAAAAATGCTTTGATCTAGAGGGTTGAAATTTGGCAGGCACAAATTTTTACAGAAAAAGATTTCTGTAATTGTATGGTATTTATCTTCACATAAAATTTGTAGAATTCTATTAAAGAGTGAGCAAAATCTGTTCAAAGGTAGGCTGTTCGATTATAAAATATAGTAATATGGTTATTATAAGTTAATATAGTAATTACAAAACGAAGATATCTAGATGCATTCAATGCACAAGCTCAGCATCAATGTTGTAGACGCCTGGGAAATTTTGAGTTAAATACAACTACAAGTTGTCTTTCTGTCGATCTATACTTTCAGAAACATATAAAGACCATAATTCTAAAACAAAATGAATTAAGTAAATCAAATTTGGTTTGAGATTTGGTGATAACTATTAAAGTATTAATGTCAAGATTGAAGATTCATGTCATGATTATGTACTACTTAAGTATTTATGTCAAAAAAATTTTAATCGGTTGGGAAAAACGTACCTATAAACAGAAATTCGCTTTTCGGATACTATTAATGCATGCCAGGGAAAAATCTCCAAATAATTCCCCAAGTATGTGATGGTAGAGTTAGTAGAAATGTTAATTTCACACAAAAATTTTATATTTCGAAACTATTGTCAACCAATATCAGGTAAGGCATTCTCTATCAGAGTCAAGAAAAAACCTGCAGATTGTAAATAATGATTTAAGTACTGTTCTGGTAGTACCAGGTCATCTCAAAACCCTGATGGATACGATGTCAAAGATAGATAGTTTCATTCCAACTGTTTCAGAGAGTGCAGATGGGGAGAAAGACGGCTATTGACTACCCCACAAGGAATGCTTTTTTGACTGATCGGTCCATGTAAAGTTGGACAATACTCATTCAGCAGTCGACTACAACAAATCCTGTCGATACTGCTATATTCAGTGGTGGCGGGGTGGTCGGCAGTCTGCAAGAAGAAGAAGAAGGTAAGGTATTCGCTCGTAGGAAAGGTTTATGAGGGAACATGAGAGAAAATTTTGAGGAGACCATTTTCGCTGGTTAAAAATTGTTAACCGATTACCAATTTTTAACCAGCTATTAAACTGATTTATGGAGATTCAAAGTACAAGAAAGAAAACAGTGTTTTCTTATCATCCAATAGGAAGGAAGCACTGCAACTGTGATACGAAAGAAAGGAAGCATCTAGAACTCAGCGACGGGGACAGTGGTTCCTCGGTGTCCGTCCGACTGTACTGAGGAGAAATTGAGTCCTACTGAAAGGAAGTAGGAGCAAGGCTAAACTTCCTGAATCATCTGTGATGACGCCACTTACTGACACCGAATCATGTAATTGATAATACTAAAATCAGGCTAAGAGAAAAACCCACACATCAAAACAAGACACGAGAATTAAAAATCTCCATCGTTGCATAAAATATATTCTAGTAACAATTCATAAAAAGGAGACATGAGAATTAGATCATGTCAATCGTCATAGCTCACGATAAAGAAGTTCGTTTTCTCATTGCTACGATTAATAATAAATATACGTATGTTTAATTTTTTTCAAAACACTGAATATTCTGTATATATCCACAGTCCTACAAGTTGACAGACTGTGCAAATAAAGTCATTCTAACAGTTCTTCTAACAAGTCTTGATTTATAAATTTGTTTCGTTTTTATCATGGGGTAATTATAATAAATCAAATTGAGGGGAGAGTTTGAAAAATATTCGTCAAAGGTAAAGATAAATCAAGGACGTTCATAAACATTACATGTTATGACACGCTCTTTCCAACCCTAATTTCTCCATATCTGCCACTTTTTTTCTAAAACAATACCTATCCACTTTAACTTTTGACTTCGGTCCATATAGAAATGAAGATTTGCCAGATTTTACACTTTCTTTTTAACCCTAATTTCCCAATCTCTGAAACTTTTTTCTGCATGCTTCACACGCTCTTTAAAGTTGTATTTAACTTGAAATTCCCTCTTTTGTAGCTAGAATGTATTTTAAGCAACAATTCATAAACACGAAAATAAGTTACCACTCGCAATCTATTATAACGGAGCATCTTCTATAACCCACGCAACATTCTAACAAAGACCAATAAAACTCAGAAATAACTCTAAACAAGGCGATAACACAAAAAGATATTTCTTTAGAAACATTTACTAAATAAAAAATATCTTTAGAAATCTTTGTCATTTATTATTCAACTTAAAAGCAAAACACGTGGGTGTAAAATACATTGTGTACATGAAAGCACAAAATTCACTACCATTTCTATACAATTCCTTGCAAAAATCGAAAAAATAAGGGGGAAAAAAACTGAAAAAACCGTCATTCGAGCAATTGAAAAAAAAAAAAAATAATAACATCTCTCTCATTCACTGGCAGCTATTTTTAGCATCGCATCCAGATGATAAAAATAGCATCTGGATGCGACATACATAGAGATGCCTGAGCGTAGGCGGCATCTCTATGTAAACATATCGATACATAAACCCATGGGACTGTGTGTGCAAGTATTACAAAAAATATCTGTTTTTTATGTGTCGTAACAAACTTATTTGTAACAACATCGCCCAAGATTGGGTAATCTGTGATACGTATTAAAGTTCCATAAAGTAGAGAGTTCTGATAACAGAACAAAGTCATTTGCTGGGCGTTTTTATACCTTTGAATATAACCGATATTGATCAGTTATTAATAAGTTTTAGAAGATTTTACCTAAATTATAAACAAACTATTTATGAGATTTAATTATCTTTAATTGTTATTTTTAGTTAATTATTTTATTTGTATGTTGTTTATTCTTTTTATACTTATTCATATGTATAAATGAATAGATGGCGCAATATGGAATGTGAGGGGAGCGCTCTTGAGATTTTTTTTTTGTAAACAACCAGATACGGTGTGGATGTGAAACGGGTGCAGGCAGGCACCTCGCTCGCTCTCCGTTAGCGGCAAAAAGTATTATCTCGTGCGCTCGTTGTTAGCTGCAGTTTCTATTTTTCAAATACATTAAATATTTGAAAATATTGTGTATGTTTCCTTGTTCGCTCTTTAATTAGCGGCATTTTAAAATATATTATGTTTTTCCTTGGTTGCACTTGTTTTTAATATAATATATTATGTTTTTTTCCTGATATAGATGTGATCGTCGTCCTTGTTTTGTACATACATACTTATGTGCCAGTAAAAACAAACAAGAAAAATTAAAGAAGAATTTTTCCTTGGAATAAATACATGCATCCTGCGCTACAGACACAAACAAAAGTAAAAACTCAAACAAGAAAACATTTATAAAGCGTTTTAAACATCGAAAAGCTTTAAAATGTAGAAGAACGCTTGAAGCACGTTACGGCCGCCCTACAGAAGTTTCACTTGGACGCGCTACGGACGACGAAGAGGTGAATAACGTTTCAATTTTTGGGAGCTGTCACGCCAAGCAGTCTCAACATGTCACCCCTGTTTTCCCGGAAAAGTAAATTGGCTGGTTGGGCAAACGAATACTGAATTGCGCGTCGCAAAAAAAATGTTGATTTAAAAATAAACAAAATAAGCGACTCTTAAAATGTCAAGACTGCATTCCAGAAATAAGTGACAGAATACTTTAAAAAGATATTAAATAAAATACTTAAAAAGATATTAAAAGGAATAGGCTAGAAAGAAAACTAATTTTTAAACCTAAGAATGAGAGGAATTAAAAAAACAACCGCGGTGGCCTGGTGGCAAAGTCTCGGCTTCGGAACCGGAGGGTTTCAGGTTCGATACTCGATTACACCAAAGAACCGTCGTGTGAGGGGGTCTCTTGCACGTTAAATCTGTCAGGCCAAACGTCCCCCCGCTGGTGTGGTGTGGCATGGAGAGGGGAGTGCCAGCTCAGGTATCGTCCCCGTCATTTGACCGTGGTTCAAAATGACGAGGTCCATCCCAAATAACCCTAGTGTTACTATACAACGGGATGTTAATATAACTAAAATAAACTCTATTCAGACCATTATTCATCGATTTTTTTTAAAAAAATTACATTATCGATATCAAGCAAAGTGGAATGAAATTGAGCACGAAAATCGATATACAAAATAAATAAGGGAATGTTTCTTGTGTGTGATTAAAATTTATTAAACATCTTAACAAAGAAACAAGTTTTAAATATTTATTCCTTAGAATTCTACTTAAAATGAGTAGTCAGCTCAAAGATATTTAAAAATTCAGAGCTTATATTTTTTTCAATTTTACTTATTTAATGTTATAATTTAAGTTACAAAATATATTTAATATTTTCTCATTTCCTATGGCATGTCAAGCTTATTTCAGAAATAACATTATCGACTAGAAAAAATATGCCTCTGTCGAAAATATTGTCGATTGTCGAGAATGTTGTACGATCTCTTTACTTCGCCAATTATCTACATTCACAGAGTACACAATCTCATATTAATTAATCACAGGGAAAATCGCATTATTCACATTAAAAAAATTTCTGTTGCTAAAAAATAAATTGGAAGTAAATTGGAAAAACACAAATGTAGTAGTTAAAAAACGTTACCGTATGAAATTATCCAATAATTATTAATCAACCTCTGAAAATGTTCCTGATTTTAGGTGGTATGCCACTTTTATTGCTCAAATTCATTCTGTCACATTACTTTACATTATTACTTACTAACAGCGAAAATGTGAACCGTTTTTTTCGTTTGCATGAATTACGAATGGGACCAGTTTTTTATTTCTCCCTTGAGGCCAAACAAAATACTTGTAGAATATTTAACTTAAAATCTAAAAAAAAACCCTACAATCTTCTGAAAAAAAAAACTGCAATAAGGATATTTTTTCTTCAATGCATTGTTAGTGCATTAGGAATATTTATTATAGAATAGTCATTGATTAAATCTCTGAAAAATAAAAAAACGAAACGCCAATATAAATCTTATTTTTAAAAGCCAAATACTTTGAAAATACAATTTTTAAAAGTTTCTCAAAAGAAGAAGTTGATCTAAAATTTGATTCTGATTTAATGCATACAAGACATAAAACGAAAAGGAACTTATTGAATACTTACAAATATTTCACTCTCTTTCTAAAAAGTTTTTTCAATTTTATTCTTTTAAATTATAAATATTCTTTAATTCCCACAAATTATGAGTCTAGAACAAACTAATTGTATTTTTACTATAAATCCCTGTTTATACAAATATATATTTTTTTAAAAAGTTGCATTGAAATTATTAACCATGCAAACACTAACACAAATATTTGAAATGGGAGAAAATTACGTAAATTTTAAGACATTTTTAGGAGTTTGATGTTTCTTTTATTTTTCTTAGAGCGTTTTTTCAGTAACACATTGTCTCCCCCCCCCCCACGAAAAAAAAGGAGGAGGGCTTTGGTTTAGCATTAAGCTAATGTTTACTAAATGTATATAAAAATGAAGCAAAATGATCCGTAAACTCAATGGCTAGAATTAATTTTGAACAAAATTTATGATGATATTGTGGCGATAATTAAAAAATATATATTACTAGTTGGTACTCGGCGCGTTGTTGCCACTGAAGAAAATAATATTAAGTGCTATTAATCCATCATTTGGCAAAGCTTTATCGAAATCGGATGATCGGTACGACAGTATATAAAATACGAACAAACAAATATTCATTGTTCTTTATTAGATTTGTGTATTCTTTCAGAATTATTAAACGTGGTGTTCTTTCAGGAAGGTAATGAATGAAACTATTTATTGTCTCTCGTGATTCGTTTCATATTCATTCAGAGTTCTTAATTATAGAAAGTGTGATTAGAACATTTTCTTTTAAAATGAATTAAACTCTGAAAATGTATTTATACCATGAAATCTTCAAAATAGTGGAAAGGATAATTTTTTGAAAATTAAGATGGTGCGAAATTATTTGCACTATAATATTTTTGGAAATTACTGCAAAAAAATGCTAACACTTAATTATTATTTGAAACCCCCAGAATTAGTCTTCCCAAAATTTGCTCGCATCATCTGTAATAAAGTTGTTACGTCTGAGAATGGCTTGCATGACATTTGTGTACTATAGCCACAGAATATAAACCTTTAATTTGTCTAACCTATTGTCTAACCTTTAATTTAATAAACCTATTGTCTTCTCGGCGAGTTATTTGGCGATTAATACTTGGTAAACAGATGCGGGTGAGATTTGAATTTTTAGTTTAAATTTATCTATTTGTACTATCCCCATAACCATCCCGTAGGTGTAAGCAATACGCTGACCAAGTTTCATCGCAATCGGGTGAACGGTTTAGGAAACATACAAAGATTCATTTTTATTTATATAGATAATCTATTAAAGCAATTTGTCTGATTTAAAAAAGAATATTTAAATCATCACATTAATTTTAACATAATGTCTTGCAATTTTGTTCGTATATACTGTAAAATTCAGCGCAAACATTTTTACGCGAGATCCAATCATTCTTAACCATAAACTATTAAAATTATTTCATTCGGAATAGTTTGAATTTCATAAAGGGCTCGAACATTAAGAACATAAATCTCCCTTAATATCCTATAAATATCCCCCTAATATCCCAATAACGCGCATTACCGCCCAAAATTGCGATACACATTAACAATAGCTTATCGCTTTTCCAACTTTTCTACTTGTTGCCAGCGGCGAAAGTGAAAAAGAGAGAAATAAATACTCACTCCAAAAATCACTCATTCTTCGAGAGCGAAATTAATATTTTCCGCGCGCTCGTTATTGAAGATCGATAAAAGTGAAAACGGAATTATTTTTAGAACGGACTGAGATTTAATATTACAGAACTGGCATCAGATCCACCAAAAAGTCGCAAACGATTCGATATGAATTCAGGAAATCTCGATAAATTCCATTTGCTTATGGCTATATCGATAGAATGAATGAAAGATTTCTATTTCTGGAGTTTGGGAAGTGATGTATTGAAATAGTTAATGAGATGCTTTATGAATTTTGGTTTGGATGTATAAAGGTTTGTGATTTGGTGAGGTTAAAAGTAAAAGATAAGCAAAATGACGATTCATTAGTTATTAGAGAAAAAAATAAAGGATTTTGCATAATTAAGGAATCCGACTACGTTGAAAACACTGGTTATCGACCACATTGGTCAAGTTTTTTTATTAATATTCTTTCTTGTAATCAGAATTTTCTGGAAAATTCTTTTTCCTAGAAAAAATACAGTTTATGTTTCCTAGGAAAAGGAAGGCCTGACCTACCATCCAGGGTTTTATATATTTTTGAGCTAAAATTCGTCTTTAAATTTAATTTTCATAAAAATTCTCTATCCTCAACATGATATCTTAAAAACTAAGAGAGGTATTTACGTAAAAATTTCAAAGTGTGTTTTAAACAATTATTTTAAATTTTAAAATTGTTATTTCTTGTAGATCAGACTTTCCTCTTTCCAAAACAGTTAACCTTTTCTTTGAAAAGGAAGGCCTCGCCTTTCATTTAGAGTCACATATTTTTTCAGCTAAACTTTTTCTTCAATTTTCACAAAAAATTAATTTTCATAAACATTCTCCACAGTTAACATAATATCTCAAAAACTGATTCAGGAATTTACATAAAAATTTCAACACGTTTTATAAATAATATGAGCAATGAAAGGGACCTAATGCTTCATTGTTGGTGAAATACTTTTTCATTTATAGATGTTTTCAGGAAAATTAAGTTGGGAATATATGGAAAAAAATGCATATATGCGTATATCTTTATCCATAACTTCTTTGTATCTCAAAATGTTTCTTAGATTTTGGTTCCTTTCATTCATCACTATATTACAATTTTATGTACTCTACATAAAATTGGAAACCGTTTTGGTTAAATTTCTTTAAAATTTACTACAAAATTTATCTTATTTCTCAAAATATATTATTTAAAAAAAAAAAAATCTTGCATTTATAGTATTTTGTATTGTAATTGACAGTACATCTAAAAACCACAGTTTTTAAAAAAATCCAATTTTTCAAAAATTTTCCTTCGAACGTGGTCGGAAACCATAAGAGAATTTTTTTAAATTCTGATGTTTTGTACAATTGTTCGCAATTTCATTTCTATTGTTGTTGTTGTCTGATGCCACTTGGTCGTACCAAGCCTGAATGAGCGCTGCTTTTTCGAATGAAGGCAGAAGTGTGCGCCTTTCGTTTGTGAACGAGCGCTGTTCAGGTGAAAGGACGACGTTGCTCGAACACACATGACACAACACTTTTTAGAGGGAGTTCGAGCTCATCCATCCATCCGCGAGTCAGAATTGAGATCCAAATCAGAGACCGACTCATCCCTGATTCAGTACTCCCAGAGGTATGGGGACATGGAGGACTTTGCTGTCACGACCTATTTAACATGCCCCATCTGCCATGAGCCAAGACAGAAGACAGAACCCACGACCTTTTCATTTCTGTAGATAGTTTTGCTCAGTTGCATAATCATAATTATTACGAAATAGATAAATATGCCTTTTTAACACTATACTTTAAAAAATATTTTAACATTACTCTTATCAGCGAATGGATCCATAAGAAATAATCTTAATGTGAATGTATCATTTATTAAGCAAAAAAATAAAGGATTTCGGATAATGAAGGGAATTTTTTTCTGGATGGCTT
Organism: Argiope trifasciata; assembly: GCA_026543055.1. NCBI lineage: Eukaryota > Metazoa > Arthropoda > Arachnida > Araneae > Araneidae > Argiope > Argiope trifasciata. Next base: position 508,216 of record JAPMOQ010023138.1, read on the forward strand.
GGTTTGATTTTATCTAGTTTTTTTGCCAATCAATAGGTAAAAGTATAAAAGATATCTTTTAAAAGATCTCATTAGGGCCGCGGTAGCCTGGTTGATAGAGCGTCCTTTTCGCAACCGAAAGGTGGCGAGTTCTGTCCTCGTCTTGGCCAAAGACCGCAGTGTTGACTCACGGCAGTTGGGTCATGTTCAATAGGTCCTCTAAGTTCCCATAACAAATGATTCCTCTGGAGACACTGAATCAGGGATGAGTCGGTCTCTGATTGGGATCTCAATTCTGACTTGCGGATGGATGGATGAGTTTGACCACCCACGAAAAAGGGTCGTGTCGTGTGTGTTCGAGCAAAGCCGTTATTTCACCCAAACGGTGCTCGTTCACAACGAAAGATGCGCACCTCTGCCTTCATTCGAAAGAGCTCTGCTCATTCGGGCTTGGAATGACCAAGTGGCATTAGACCCACCACCCGCCAAAAGTATTTTAACACAGTTTTTATCAACGAATAGATACGTAAGAAATAGGCTTAATATGGAGCTATCATTTGTTAAAAGAAAAATAAAGAATTTTAGATAATTAAGGTAATTTTTCCTGGATAGTTTTGTTTTGTGTAGGTTTTTATTTGGCGCAAAAGTGCCATATTTTGCAATACTGCATCAATCAATAGGTAAATGTAGGAAAGATATTTTTTTAAAAGATCTCATTTGTTAAAAAAAATAACACAGGTGTGAGGACATAAAACAGTAAAACTGTAATTTTTATCTGAAAAAAACGATGTTGTGTTATTTGGTACTAAAGTTAGTAACTTGCTTTGTACTTGCATTTGCAATTGAACAAAAATAACTGCAGAAATAACTATCATTATGAAGAAATACATAAATATACCATCTTAAATTTATATCTGTAAAAAATATTTTAGATTTTATCAAATAATCAGTCAATAAAAGATAAGCTCAATGTGAAGCCAAGAGTTATTATGAGAAAAAAATATTTTTTTTTTCATAATTAAGATAATTTTCTTCACTTTACAGTATATTACTTCAATATTAGAGTTTTTTTTATCATAGTTTAAATCTGACCTTCCGACTAAACCTCATAAATGTGTATGAGGAGCTTCCGGTATGGAAGTTGGGTCTCGACACCCTAGTGGAAATATAAGCAGGTGGTGATCGGCTGTTAATTTTAAATGTGAAAGTTTGGACGGATGCTCAATCCAGTTAGAACGGTAGAACGGAATGGGATGAAATTTAGCACAAAGATAGATTAAAGTCAGGAATAGATCATAGACTTCTTTTTATTCCAGTTCATTGAGTGGTCATTTTTTATTCACTAAACACTAACTTTCGCGCCAAAAAGCTGACACCAAATCCTGCCAAATAAGAGTAAGCTTTCTGTTTTTTCAGAGTAATCAGGTTAGGCTTAGTATGATTTCGATCGATTTTTTTCAAACAATTCTACCTATTTTCTTTGTGTTTGATGTATTTAAAATCAAAGGTTGTTAATAAATCGATTTTTTGGAGTCATTCTGAAGTACTTTTAAATAAAAAGGTAACAAAGTAAAGAAAATAAAAATTTTCTAATCTGCATTGCATTACCGCAACTGGCGTAGGAAAGTCAATCATGAGCGTTACGCCAATTGGCGTTGAAAGTTCGTGCGTGATTGCTCTTACATCAACTGTGTTTGCGCGTGTTTTCATTTAAATTAAATGTTAAAAAATGATGTATATAATGCTGTTGTAAATCAATAAATAAAATGAATTTGACCGGACTTGATTTTCTGTTTTGTTTAATTTTGGGTATACACTGTAAATAAACTGTTTTTACGTTAGTTGTGTTTCAACAGATTATTTCAAACGATTCTATTTATTTTCTTTGTGTTTGATGTATTTAAAATCAAATGTTAATGAATCGATCTTTCGGATTCATTCTGAAGTACTTTTAAATGAAAATAAAGCAGAAAAAAGAAAATAAAAAATTTCTAATCTGCAGTGCGTTACCCCAACTGGCGTAGGAAAGTCAGATATGTGCGTTACGCCAACTGCCATTGAAAGTTCATTCGTAATTGTTGACATCTGTGTTTTTATTTAAAAGTTTAAAAATGATGTGTATGATACTGTTGTAGCTATCTCCATCTCGATCCATAAATAAAATGGATTCGACCGGACTTGATTTGCCGTTTTGTTTTATTTTGGGTATACAATGTAAATAAATTGTTTTTACGTTAGTTGTGTGTTTCTGTTATTAAATTGTATTTATGTTATATATTTTTCGTAAATGCTTATACTTTTAAATGGTTTTTAGGTTATGTTTAATTTTTTATTTGTGTGACCGAAAGGGCGCCAAAATTCCAATTCTGTCAGGGTGAACTATTAAAATCAATAAATTATGCAACTTTAGTTTTAAAAAATACATTTAATGACATTAAAAGACACGATTTGCACGGGGACCAAACTATTTAGGACAATAACATTTAACACATATGCATAAAAATGATACTCGGGGACTGCATGATGCTTTACGCTCGTTTCCAAGACATGGACTAATTGTTCATGGCAGCGGCCGATAGAGGGCAGAGGAAAACAGTTACGGTTACATTTGTCATTATTTGATAGTTTTTTGCACTGACCCATCAAAATTTCCACGCGAACAGAGTCACGGGTATTAGCTAGTAAATAATAGTGATAAAAACACTCAGTTCATTTTCAGAAATGTTACGCATCATGTTTTACGAAAGAAAAATTAGTTTTTAAAATCAATAATTCTAATAAGGCCAACATGCGAGAAATAAAAGTGTCAGTTACATGACATCACATTGAAATCATTTGGAAGGCATTATCAAAAAGACAGTTAATTGCTTCCGATCTTTGAGAATTCTAATCTTGTCAAGCAAGAAAAACTCAAAAAATGATGTCAGTTCTAACAAATCAATGTTAAAAAGCTGGATGCAATGAAGCATCATTAGCGAAATAAAATACCATCGCAATGAAGGAGAAATTTACAAGCAATCTTTCTTCCAAAATAAATTGAACTTTTGGAGAAATTTATTATTTACATATATTCTTAAGGTACCCTACTACGTCCGAAGGAAAAATTAAGAAAAATTTAATTGTTAAAAATAAATTTAATACTATTGTTTTTAGATGTATTGTCAATTATAATACAAAATATGATAAATACAACAAAAATATTTGAAAATATAATATGTTTTCAGAAACAGGGAAATGTATAGAAAATTTGAATGAAATTGAACCAAAACGGTTAAAAATCTACACAAAATTATAACTCAGCAGCCTATTTTTCTTTGTACACAAGTTATGGAATACAATAAAGAATGAAATGAAACAAAATCTAAGAAAAGTTTTGAGATGTAAAGAAGTGATGGGTAAAAATATACGTCTATAGCCATTTTTTTAAATAAATTCAGCACATAAATTTTCTAATAACACCTACAAATGAAAAAAATATTTCCCCAACAATAAAACTTTTGGTTCATTTCATTGCCTATATTATTAAAAACAGCGGCTGCAATTTTTACGAAAATAACTTAATTAATTTTAAGGATATCCTGTTAACGGTGGAGAATTTTTATAATGATTAAAGTGTTGAGAAAATTGAAGACATTGTTTCGCTGAAAAATATGTTTTGCTTAAAATTCCCCTGGATGATAGTCAGACCTCCCTTTTCCTAGCAAAGATAACCTATTTTGAAAACAGAAAAGTCTGAACCTGCAAGAAAGAACAATAAAAAAATTCATTTAAGCCAATGTGGCCGAAAACCTGCGTTTTTAACGTAGTCGGATACCTTAAATGCTGCAAAAACTAAAATTAAAAAATTTTCTAAATCCCCTGACCGATGAAATTCATTGATTTTATTATGAATTCGGGGCTCTTTCAATTTCTTAGTCGATGAAGAAACTTTCCTTTAAAAAGTCTAAAATATTTATTCTAGAAAATTCTAGATAATTCAGGACTTTACACGAACCAAATATTACACAGTCATGAATACACACGTAATACACAGCACCGCACAACAACAAGCTGTAAACCACAAGTAGTAATTTGCAGCTATAACAACCACTCCACACAAAACGGCCAATGAGAATTCAGCAAGATAAGAGATTCTACAAAGCCGCGGTAGCCTGGTTTGTAGAGCGACAGTCTCGTGACCGAAAGGTCGCGAGTTGTGTCCTCGTCTCGGCACGTTCAATAAGTCGTGACTGCAAAGCCCTCCAAGTTCCCCTAACCTCTGAGGGGGAATCAGGGATGATTCGGTCTCTGATTCGGATCTCAATTCTGACTGGTAGATGGATGAATGAGTTCGACCAACCCCTAAAAAGGGTTGTGGCGTGTGTGTTCGAGCAAAGTCGTCCTTTCACCTCAACAGTGCTCGTTCACAACGAAAGGGCGCACACCTCTGCCTTCATTCGAAAGAGCAGCACTCATTCGGGCTTGGGATGACCAAGTGGCATTAGACCCATCCACCACGTAGCCACATCATACGGTCTCTCCAAACGTCTGCAATTCGCGACTGTCTCCTTGCTTTCGCTATATCCAACTTCCAATTCATTACTACTCGACTGGCTACACACACACGACTCGATGCTAGCTCCATATTAAACACCAATAAATATTCGGCAGACAGCAGCTCAATTCAGCAATGGCTTGAGCTTTACACAGTGCTTGAACTTCACTAGATTGATACAACTATTCGCCGTTGACTCGTTATGAGACTCTGTAAACTGTTTTTCTATGGTTAGGACTACTGGCCATTTATAATACCCGGAATCAAGAAGAAACGATTCTCGAACAATTAGGCATATAACGGTTCCTATTCTATCACCAAAATTCTTGAAGATTTCAGTGTTATCTATTTATGACCAAAGACGCCAAACGATCGCCAAGTTTGTCACCACCCTGCGATATCACTGATTAGACATCTGATCAGCATAAAACAGAGACCAAACAACGCTTCACTAGATTGATACAACTATTCCCCGTTGACTCGTTATGAGACTCTGTATACGGTTCTCTTCGGCGTGGACTACCCGCTATTTATGGTTTCTAGAATCGAGTTGAAAAGATTCTGGAACAATCAGGCATAGATCAGTTCTTATTCACTCTATTGCCAAAATTCTGGAAGATTCCAATATTATGCATGTTTTTGATAAAGCCGCCAAATGGTCGCCATGTTTGTCACCATCCTCTGTGATCACTCATTCGGCATCTGATCAGCATCGAAAAGAGACCACACAACACTTGGGATTCACTAGATTGATACAACCATTCGCCATTGACTCTTTGTGAGACTCTTCTTCGGTGACTCTGTACACGGTTCTCTCGACTTGGACAACTTGTAGTCACAACTTAATAAGCCTGTTACAGCCACTAGACATTGGCGCACGTTTTTGCCGAATAGTTAAGTTACTGGACTTTAAACCTGAACATCGCAGGTTCATTTGTCACTACACATTGGTAACCTCGAACTATGAACGTTCAAATAGTTGCCGTAGTGCCATCTACCTGCAGCAAAACGAAACCAACACAAGTCGTCAGACTCACTTGACGCAACACAATCTCTCTTCGCTCGCCATAACGTTTGGCGTGAAAAATAATCGTTCCCCAATTACCATCTCACTGGTAGGGGAGCATTGTGATGACATCTTAATAAGCCAGTAACAGCCAATAGACATCAGCGTACGTTTTTACCGAATAGTTAAATTATTGGACTTTAAACCTGAACATCGCAGGTTCCATCCTTCACTCCACAAACTGGCCATTTATAATTCGCGGAATCGAGCAGGAAATATTATGAAACAATCAGGAATATATCGGTTCTTATTCTCTCTATCACCAAAAATCTGGAAGATTCCAGTATTATGCATTTTTTGCCAAAGTCGCCTAATAATTGCCAAGTTTATCGCCACCTTCTGAGACCATAGATTCGGCATCTGATCAGCATCCAACAGAGCTCACTGTAAAACGGTCTTTCCAGTGTGTGAACTAAACGTGTTGGGAAGCAAATGAGAGATTTATAACTATATAAGCAACTATGAGCGACTGAAGCCATGCGTATAGCAACTTTAATAAAATCAAACATCTTTCTTGTAAACGAATGCGATTTATATCGCAAGATTATTTCTTTAATATAAAAAAATACCGACGATTCAAATTTTATTTTACTCCATTCATATTTATGTGCACCCATCTCATAAAGTGTTTTGAATTTCTTGAACGATAAAATATTCGATTCATATGAGTTCCATTTGACTGGCTTTTTAAAAGGAGAAAAATGAAAAGAAATTCCGAAATAATTTAATATATTTTATCCCATCTAACAACAACAACAACAAAAAAATAAGTAACTTGCTTTCAAAGTTTGCTTTGAATGTTTTTGCTGCATTTTTAAATGATAAAATATTTCTGACCGAAGCGAGCGCTGTTTATTGAAAAGATTTTCATTTCCCGAAGTTTGATTTTATTAAAAATAAAAAAGCGGATGACTATATTCATTATTTTTAAAGCTTTTTTTGAGGTAGAATTTTCAATGATAAACATGAATTATTCGTTTTTTCGAGCAATACTTTTATTCTTTGGGAAAATTACTTTATTCAAAGTCATCAGCTTTAATATTCTATTGGAAGGAATAAAAAAAAAAACATCAGATTTTTTTCAGGATTCCAAGAAAATTTTCTTTTAAATTCTTGTTATTCGCGATTTAGGCCTTAAATGTTATTGGAACTGATAAACATATTTTTATGAAAGGATAAAATTCTTTAAAATAACTGTTATTAAGTTAAATATTCGCTAGAAAATTTATGCACTACAGGTAACCTTTCATTTTAAATTTATTTCAGAAATTTTAAAAAATAAACCGTGACTGTATTAAAACGTATTACTTTAAAAGGAATTTCACTAAAAAATAATTACTTCAACGGAAATAATAAAAATAATAATATAATTTTTAATACCGTAACTAAAAAAGTATTTTAAAAGTTTATTTAAAAAAATCTGTGTTTTTCAGGATTTCAAGAAAAAGGGCTTTTAAATTCTTGTTATTCGCGATTTCGGCCTTAAATGTGATTTGAACTGATAAACAGATTTTTTATGAAAGTATAAAATTCTTTAAAATAAATATTATTAAATTAAATATTCACTAGAAAATTTATGCACTATTGGTAACTTTTCATTTTAAAATTTATTTTACAAAATTATTGCAATAGAAATAAAAAAAACGTGACTATTATTAAAACATATTACTATTAATTTATATTATTATTACATATTAAAAAAATTCCAACAGAAATAATAAAAATAATAATATAATTTTTTATACCATGACTATATTAAAAAGTATTTTCAAAATTATTTAATTAAAAAAATTCTAATATTTTTTGGAAATATTTTATTTAAAAGCAACAGATTCTTAATTATAATTTATAACGCTCTAAATGTATGAAAATTGAAAAATTGCAGAAAAAACCAATAATTGGAAATTAGAATCCAATAACATTGAAATAAGTAACAAGTCTTGCAAACCGTTCGACGTTTTTTATGTGTCAATTAATATATTTAGTTTCCCTTTGTAGTTCAAGAAGTTTTGAATTATTTATAAAATATAGAGTGGGCAGCGGTAGCGTGGTTGGTAGAGCATCCGTGAAAGGTAGCGGGTTCTGTTCCCGTCTTGGCCAAAGGCCGCCGTGTTGGCTCATGGCAGTTGGAGCACGTTCAATAGGTCGTGACTGCAAAGTCCTCCAAGTTCCCATAACAAATTATCTCTGGGGGTACTGAATCAGGGATGAGTCGGTCTCTGATTTGGATCTAAAACTTCTGACTTGCAGATGGATGAATGAGTGTATGAATGAATTCGACCGCCCCCTCAAAAGGATTGTGTCATGTGTGTTCGAACAAATTCGTCCTTTCACCAGAGCGGTGCTCGTTCACAACGAAAGGCGCGCACTTCTTCCTTCATTCGAAAGAGCTACTTCTCATTCAGCTTGGTATGACCAAGTGGCATGAGAACGACCGACCGATAATAGGAAAATTGCAGAAAAAATCAATCATTGGATATTAGAATCCAATAACATTGTAACAAGTCTTATTCAGCAGCTTGCAAAATGTTCAACGTTTTTTGTGCGTCAGTTTATAAGATCAGTTTACCTTTGTAGTTCAAGATTTTGAATTATTTATAAAATATAAAAATACCAATAAATAAGATTTTGCGTGAAATAAGGACTCAATTTTATGTTTAGTTGCAACTTTTTAAAAAAGTTTCAGAAAGGAGTTTGCTTTGAAAGCACCAGACTCGATACTACAAAATAAAATAAATTCTCTTACAGAATCTGAAAACTGTAGCTGCTCTTGCAATGCCAAACATAATAGATTGATACGTCAGAGTCACCTCCCCCCTGATTCATTGTGGCTCAATGACTGAGTTCAGATCTAGCGCCACAATGTTCGCCAAGTCTAGCGCCAAGTTCAGCTCTAGTGATCTCGTCCAACTTTTGAATCGCTTGGCTGCCAATGTTAAGATCACCGTTCAGTGGGTTCCGTCACATGTGAAAGTGCACGGAAATGAAATGGCTGATGGTCTGGCCAGAGAGGGCAGCCATAAGGATACTGCTCATGGTGGTTACCTTACTTTTTCAGAAATCACCACGTAGATCAGGCAAGATATCTGTTCTTCTTGGAGGATGGTCCCCATGCATGAATAGTATTCTATTGATTAGGTGTGTGCCAAAAATGGTGTTGCATCGGTGAAAGCTTACAATTACAATATTTAAGAGATAGAATTTAAATAGCTATCAGAAGACTCGCTATTCAAACATAACTTTTCTATGCACTTGTGCAAGATGCAAAAGAAGCTAAAGACAGCGCCAGAAAAAACATTGATATAAAATAAAAGCATAGAGAGAAAGATAATAAAAGCATTAAAGATAAATTAAAGCATGACACCATTTATTTATTTTTCTTATTATTTAATTTGTCTTTCCCTCTATGCATGAATGTTACGGGTAAAGTCTCTCTGGAGTTGTTTTAGTTGGGGCTGGCAATCAGACGCGATCCAAGAACTCTCGCTAGATTTTGAAGTGGACACTATCGCGTACAACGTCATATGAAGGACCACAAAATTCAGCCCCTGTGCCCAAAATGCAATGCGACTCAAGCTACTCCTGCCCACATTTTGGCCTGCATTGGTTTTAAGAAAGGCCAGCTGTTCTCTAGTCCTAAGGCAGTGTTGCATTGTTTGAAGGAGTTCGGGCTAATGGATCTGGTCTGATGTTAGTGTCAACCAGGTGGGATACGCCCCAACACAGATCTAGCGATGGCATGTGTGCCTGCTTTAATGAATGCTCTTATATATGTATCTAAATATTACTCTAAAATTATGCATGTAAATTGTCTGTGTGTAACGTAAACTATAAATACATAACTGTTACACTATTTCGAACTTTTGACTGTCTCTTAACTCCCACAAAAATATAATTGCATTCTAGTTACGCCTCCTACAAGCTTTTTAGGGCTCGGTGGCTTGGAGGTAAGGGCTGGGCTTCAGAAATGGAGTTGCTTCGAGTTCAAGACTCGATTCCATCGAAGAATCATCGTGTAAATGGGTCTGGTGGACGTTAAATCGGTTGGGTACAAACGCCTTCCCGTTGGTTTGATAGAGTTTGGAGAGCGGGTGACAGCTGAGATGTCATCCTCATCATCTGGCACCGATTCTAGGTCCATCCCAAAATAGCCCTTGTGTTGCTTTGAAAACGGAACGTTACTATAACTAAACTAAACTTCAAGCGCTTTTAAGTTAGAAATCTTTTAGAACTCCTTGGATTGGCTATGACTATGAATCGCAACACGTCATTTAAAGAAGATTATTATTCCTTCTTCAACTATTTTTTAATAATGTGGGAGGGAAATAGATGCCAAACAGTTTGATGTCAGATAAGTAAAAGTTTGATAATAATAACAAATAAATAAAACTAGTACACTCTCACAAAACTAATAAAATAAAGATGATTATCCTAAAATAAATAATTAGCATGTTAATAAAGCGTTAAATGGATAGATTATAATTAAAATTTTCAAAAGCGAGATTTCTTAATTTGTACTTCCGAGCGCTACAAAATAGTTAAATCTATCATTGCCTTCGATGCTACCTCTGAGCTAACAAATGAAACTCTAATATGAAAAATGGATCTCAAAATTAACATTAATAATCTTCTAAAATATTATTAGACTTAGTTTTTAAAAAAATGAAAATCATGGTTCGATTTTCCAACACCTTCTTAGATGATAGAAGTCAAAAAGTACCTTCAACTTGCATACAGCCGACCACCCCGCCACCTCTGAACGTAGCAGTATCGCCAGAATCTATTGTGGTCTACTGCTGAATAAGTATTGTCCAACTTTACATGGACCGATCAGTCAAACTAACATTCTAAACTTTCCTTCACTCTGAGACCTCAATACATTCCATTAAATAGTGGTAACCCGTACCCATTTCTCCAAAAAGGCATTTATTTTCCTGCTTTCTTCCAAATCTTTGGAAATATGCAGGAAATCTCCCATGTCCAGATATTATAAGTGGATGGTATCTTCTTATTTTTATTTCCGGATTAGGAATAAAGTCGAAAGTGATTCTTCCTTTTTTGAATATATACTATCTGTCAAACCATTGTAGTTTTAATTCTTCTCTCAATTCCCCTTTAAGAAAAAACGATTAAAGTACCGTCGGTAAACTCAACTGAAATAGTAATACTTCTTAAGAGCGATTCTTTGAAATGCTTGTATGAAATAGTTTTTCAATTTCTGTGAAAGAAATAAGAGTAATTCTATTTCACTTACTTCTGTTTGGAACGATAAGCTTTAGGTTTGTAAAGAAGGAATTTCTCTGTTTATAGATTGCAAAAAATAGGATAATCTTAACCATGAATTAAAAAATAAAATTGAATATAAAAATAAATAATTAAAAAATAAAATAGAATATTTTAATTAATACTTCATTAAATATAATTAATCTGATTCTTTTTATTTAAAATTTTAACAATTTATTACTTAGCCCTAGATGGCGCTACTGAAAATATCAAGAAACGCACCCTATCGGCTTAAATTGCTGTCTTCGTAACAGCGTTCTTGTCCAATGGCAAATGCCATAAGAAACAACAACATAATTTATTACATATAATTAATCTGATTCTTATTAGCATTTACAATGTTAACAATTTAGTAAATATTCTTTTTAATACTTTCTTAACCACTTGACATACGAATTTACTTAACTTCCTGATTAAATGGCGAATTTAATAACTTGATAATTGGAATATTTACTATTATTTTAATTTATTTAATGATAATACGTTTCAAGTGACTTTTTTTTCATTTTGAATTACTTTAATTTTCCTTTTTTTTCACTTACTTTTTAAACTTTTCACTTAATTGCAGATTAAAAATTCAAGAGTTCGATGCGCGTCTCAGACACGTCATTGTATGCGAAGTGATTGAATATAATTCTTCAAATTCTTATTAACTCTTACTATTATTTACACTTTACTAAATGTAATTTATCAAATTCTTATTAACATTTTGTTCAATATAATTAGTCAGAATTTTATATTTTTCATTGCATTTTTATTATTAGGATATTTATAAATAACGAGCCTCTGCTTCAATAATAAATGTAGATGTCGGCAATCTCAAGTTATTGCAGAGAAATAAAAAACCTCAATAGATGATAACAATAATATAGATATTAAAAATAATAATACATCATCACATTTAATAAAAAAAATTTATAGTGAAAATCTATTAAAAAATAATAGATTTTCACATTTTAATAAAATAGAAAATGAAGTAAAAAAACAATAACACACTAAAAATTCGATGATATATGAATCTAAATTGACCAGTTTAACAAAAAAAAAAGAGCACTGCTTAAAAAGGAGATACCACCTAAATATTTTTTTATAGTTTTTACACGCTTGTTATATTTTTGTTCACACAAAAGGAATGCTACGTGTGCGTGTTTTTTGAATTAGTAATTCATTGAATCTATGTTTTATATTTTATCTTATGCATTTTTTTTCTTTCTCTTAATTACTATTTCCTGTTGCAGTTTGCATTTGCATTACAGACCTCATGTCCCGTTGTGAAAATAATTTGTTTCTTTGAAGTTAAACTATCTTGAAGATCCCAAAGGAAATTCCAGGAACCATTTGTAGGAAAATAAAACTCATTCCAAAAGTTTATTTTAAAAACATTTTATTGTTATGCTTTGGGTCATTTTTCATCATTATTTCTCAAGCGTTTTATTTTGGGGATGTATTCCATGATAAGAAATGTTTATTTATTTATTATTCTCTGAATTTCCTCTTTATAATTTCAACATCAATTTCCAGAAAAAGGAAATAGAACCCATTTTTTAATAATAACTCTGTGGGTGCATGTGAATAATTAATCGCTAATTTGAAGAAAAGAGTTAATCTGCAGATTAGCTGTCTAGTCTGCATGTTAAAAAAGGTAATCCGTTAAGCTGTGGAAAATTGTTTTATTTCTCAGTTTATCTAGACAATCTTCAAATTACCCTGAAAATTTGCACATTACCTGTAAGATACTCGTGAAATTTGAACTAAGGTATTTGCTGCAACAGCAACGTTTTTATACGCTAAAATTAAATGGTGTTTGTTTATTTCTCTTTCAGGGAACCGGAATTTTTTAAACCCATCTTAAATTATATTCATTAATTAATTAAATTTAATTCTGGAAAGAAAGTGCAAGATTCTCTTAATTAAGAGGAAATACCTAAGCACTTTTTTATTGACCTAACATGACACAGCAAAAAAATAAACATGACAACACAACGCAAATGACTCATGTTAACATTCTCTACGATTCAAAATTCTACAATTATTTCTTGCGTTTCACATTTTCCTTTATTAATGGCTGAAAAAATTAATCTTTTATAAAAATGTATTAGATACCTCATAAATATTAGTAAACCACTTCAGGATTTATAAAAAAGCAATATCGTATATTTCAACAAATACATAGAATAAGAAGCAACTTTTTCCAATTTAAAAATGCAACTTTTTCCAGTTTAAAAATGAAACTTTTTAAAATTTAAAAATAAAACTTTTTCCAATTTAAAAATGCAACATTTTCCAATTTAAAAACGAAACTTTTTACTGACAAAGCAAATGACTCATGTTAACATTCTCTCCGATTCAAAATTTCCACAATTATATCTTGTGTTTCATGTTTGCCTTTATAATGGCTGAAAAAAGTGATCTCCCGTAAAAATGTATTAAATACTTTATAAATATTAGTAAACCACTTCAGGTTTAAAAAAAAAACAATCTCGTGTACTTCAACAAATACACAGAATAAGAAGCAACTCTTCCCAATTTTAAAATGAAACCTTTTCCAATTTAAAAATGAAACATTTTCCAATTTAAAAAAGCAACATTTTCCAACTTAAAAAAGCAACATTTTCCAATTTAAAAATAAAACATTTTCCAATTTAAAAACGAAACTTTTTATTGAAAAAGCAAATGACTCATGTTAACATGTGATTCAAAATTTCCACAACTATTTTTTGCGTTTCATATGTGCCTTTATTAATGACTAAAAAAGTAATCTTCCATTAAAATGTATTAGGTACTTCATAAATATTAATAAACCACTTTAGGATTTATAAAAACACAATATCGTATTCTTCAACAAATACACAGAATAAGAAGCAACGTTTTCCAATTTAAAAAAAAATGAAACTTTTTATTGACAAAAACCGAATAAAATAAGGATAAAAAAAAATCGTAACCATTTCACAATAAGAAACCGAAAATGGGACGATATCTCACCCTGTAATCGATTCCTACTGTTGATATAAAAACTCCCGACAAAAAAGCTCCATCTTTATACCTCACCAGAAGACAAGTCTTTCCAACTCCAGAATCGCCCACAAGCATCACCTGCAAAGGAAAAACAAACATTGACTCTCAAAAGATAAGAAGAAAATCGGTGGCAACACTAAATCCATTCTCAATACACGAGTTCTGCTGTTTTATTTATATTTTTTTATCGTTTGCAAGTCGGAATAAATTTTTATTTCTTAGAGGATTCTCGACAAAGAGTGTGTGTGCGATATGCCATTTTCTTTACATCCTTTAGGGGTATTGAAGTATGGAATGAAAGCCGTTCTTACATGGAAAAGGTGAGTAAAATAAAACAAAAAATATATATCCCATCAGAGTCAGCAGATGCAAAAATAAAAAACAAGCAAATGTTTTTCAGTTGAAGAAGAAAAACAAACGATTTCACTCTAAGCAGATTTTTTATTTTATTTTTTATTCCAAGAGAAAGATTTTGAAGATTTCCATTTTCACGGTTGTTTGGTCTACGAAGGAACGTGTCAAGCGATCTTATAGATGAATTCAAAGTCCTCTTTTTTAAGTACATCAATATGATGGCGACAAAAAGAAGGTATGAAGGACTTTTTTTTTGCAGACATTTCCATCTCAATGCTGGGATTACAATTTTTTTTTTGTCGTAGAAGTCTTACTTTTCAAGTCGAGGATATTTTATTCACGATGTTTTCAACTTTGTTGAAGTTTTCTTCAAAAACTGTACCATCTCATTTTTGATGTGTCTTCGAAGAAACTTTTTTGTAGATGGAACTGAAATGTTTTTAAGGTTCTCGAGCTTAAATATCACAAGTTCTCTTTCAAAAACTTAAAAATTTACTCATATTGTCAGACTTTCTAGCTTTTGTTTTACGAATCAGAATTTGTATCAGAAATTTTATTACTTTTATTAGAATAAACGCATATTTGAAACTGAGTCAAACAGATAAGTTTCAACAACATATTGACATTCTGTTTGTTATTGACATATTTTTTTCTCGGTTTAGTCCTTGAAAAACAGAATTTTTCGTCACTATATAGAAGTATAGCCATAAATTATTGGCTTTAAATAAAATATCTAAATTATATTATCTTTTCAGAAATCAATTTTAAAAGGAAATATTTTAATCACATTTTCTAATATTATACTTGAGAACTCTGAACAATATTAAATGAATCAAGAGATACGTTAAATAACTTCTTTCATTACCAATCTGAAAGAACACCAAACTTTACAATTCTAAAAGAATCCAATATATAAAAACGAATATTTGTTAGTAGAACAGAGGGTGTATAGTAAATTGATTTGTCACATAAATAAAGGGTTAAATGAATAATCAGTTTAACACAGGTTTGAAACGTTCACCTGACTATCAGATTGCGCATGCTTTGGTTTAGCTAATTCAACGTCCCTTGGTAAAGTAACACTAGGGCTATTTGGGAACAAACCTCGTCATTTTGAGCCACGGACAGATGACAAGGAAGACAAATTAACTGTCCCCCGCTCTCCACACCACACCAGCGGGAGAACGTTTGGCCAAACAGATTTAACGTGCAAGA
>JAPMOQ010023138.1:528661-547241 GCA_026543055.1 Argiope trifasciata
ATGTCGTAATTTTGATTGAAAAACTTTTCAGACGATAAGAGGATTTTCTATTTAATAATATTTTAAACAAAAGTAGATTTTAAATTAAAAAACTTAATAGATTTTGATTAAAAAATCTTCAGACAATAAAAGCAATTTGTATTTAATGATATTTTAAACAAAAGTATATTTTAAATTTTAAAAAATTAATAGATTTTGATATAAAAAATCTTCAGACGATAAACGCAATTTGAATTTTATAATATTTTAAACAAAAGTTGATTTTAAATTTAAAAAATTGACAGATTTTGATTTAAAAATCTTCAGACGATATAAGGATTTTGTATTTATTAATATTTTTAACAAAAGTAGATTTTAAATTAAAAAAATTAATAGATTTTGATTGAAAAATCTTCAAACAATAAAAGTAATTTGTATTTAATAATATTTTAAACAAAAATATAGTTTAAATTTTAAAAAATTAATAGATTTTGATAGAAAAAAATCTTCAGACGATAAACGCAATTTGAATTTTATAATATTTTAAACAAAAGTTGATTTTAAATTTAAAAAATTAACAGATTTTGATTTAAAAATCTTCAGACGATATAAGGATTTTGTATTTATTAATATTTTTAACGAAAGTAGATTTTAAATTAAAAAAATTAATAGATTTTGATAAAAAAATCTTCAGACAATAAAAACAATTTATATTCAATAATATTTTATAAAAAAGTAGATTTTAGAATTTTATTATGTATATAAATATATGAGAGGATTTTAATTCCGGATAACGTTAGATATATGTAGTAGCTGGGAATAAATCTGAAATTAAAGTATAATAAAAACAGGGAATAATGAATTTCAACTATAATTATTTACCAGTAATTTCATTTAAAAATATATGTGTGCATGTATAATTTAATGGATTTTAGAAAGGAACTTTAAAAGTAAAAGTAAACATGCGGAATTAAAAAAAGTAAAAATCGATTTCATGTATCTAAAATATGGTAATCCCCTTTATATAGAAAACAAAGTAAAATTTAGAATAATATTTAGTTTTTCTCTATAATTCATTAAAAAGATTTTTCGTATGATTTCTGCTGATATTAAACTATTTTTTAGATGAAGACAAGATTTCTCATTAATTTCCTTTTCCCTTTTATTTTAATTACTTTTTTGTCTAAAACCAGAAATATATTTATTAGTTTTTTAGATAAATCTTATTACATTTTCTTTAATTATGAACATCTATAAAAACTGGCATTTAGCGTTCCACTTCTTCAGAAACTTGATTTAAAAACTTGTATTTTCTTATAGCTGAAACGTAATTACCAATATTTTTTTTTCGTTTTTGTCAAAATATTTACGCAACTCACATTAAGGAAACAAAAGATAAATAAAACCAATCTTATGTAATAAATGTGCCAGAAAAATATTTAATTCTGGTTTGCTTCCCATCACAGAATCAAGTAAAAACAAATTTTTAAGAAAAATCTTTTTTTTTAATTACATAAAATGATAAGTGCATTTTCAGATATGATGTATCAAGAATACTCCTTACTTTTACTTGATATATCCGAATTTCATTATAAATAACACATTACCGAGAAGTGCAAATGTGTTACTATTTTTACACATAACAAATAGTTTTATTTAGAGTACAAATAATAGAAAAATTAACGAAATACTTGTAAACTGAAAATTTTCAGAAGCATTTTAAATAACCATACTCAGAAATTTGCCTCAAAAATTTGAAAGTACGCCAATGAAATTTAGGTAATATTTCGATATATATATATAAATATATACATGGCATATTTTTCTGATATTTATTTCACCAATTAAAAGTAAACAAAATAATAGTTTAAAATTAACTTTTCATCATGACAATGTACATAAGTCAAACATCTCCTTAAACATTAGGAATAAATACTTACAATGCTCATATGTTTGTTTCTTAGTTTTAGGTATTTTCTTAAACTATAATTAAATATCATTGAAATATTTAATATTTTGTTATACTAAAAAAATGTCTTTTATGAGCCTATGTTTTACGGGTGTAAACCATTTTACTATAAATGGATGCCAAAATAAAATATATCTCATCTCTCAGTTTTTGAATTATATTTTGTAATATTTATTAAATACAGAATAGTTTCATTTATAATTTTGTTAATTTTTTCCGATAAGAAGCATTTTTTTTTCAAAAATTAATTTCATTGATTTAGAGCCTAGCATTTAGAGCATTGTTAACCTAGTAATCCTTTAGTATTTGTCACATTACTAAGAATATACAGTATTTTAAAAAATTCTGTCATAACGTTAACATAAGTACGCTAAGGATTAATGATGAATCGTCTTTTTTTCCAATTAATACTTATTAAAATATTCAAACTTGCAAAAGATAAAATCTTAATTTTGGTATTAATTAAGAAAAGTAGACGATATGTGTCCCCCAATATAATTGGAAAATACAAACAGAAAATTCATAATATTTATCGTAAAATTTTATTCTCCTCATTTAATTAAATGAAGAATAATTGCAAACAATAATTAATATCTTCAAATTTGTTTAAAATGCAAACGATATTTTTTTTTTAGTTTTACTCAAGTGGTGTTTTAAAATCTAAATTTTTGTTCAATAATATATTTTAAATTCATAACCAACTTCTTGTATTATATTTTTAAACTTTATTATAAGTTACCTTAATATTTTTGTAATAAATTCCGAATTATACGATAGCAATAAAGTCTTTCAGTCCAAAGTCAATATTTTGCCTTTGACTTTTCCTGTTAACTATACATTGAAAGGAAATTAGAAACATAGATTAGATAATTATAAATACACTTTTGTCTTCAGACAGGAAGTTTTTTTTTTATTATTTTTTTTTTATTTGTGAAACACGAAAAGTTTGCAATTTTTTTCCCCATTCGTTTTCTATGCTAGAAATTTGAATAGAATAGTCTTTCATTATGAAAGATCAATATTTTAATACTTTTAGAAAATTTTAATTAAATTTTCATCCTATATGAGAGATGCTATCACAAAGTAAATTTGTGGTGAAAACAATTCTTAGACAAAATTTCATATAATTTTCGAAACATGTAAAAAGGTAGAAATTTGTAAACATGATAAAATTCTTATTATTGCATTAAAAAGAGGGAAAAGTTTTAATCAAAATTCTTATGGGTTAATAAAAGCTGGTAAAGCAGCACGAGAAGTTAAAAAATAAATTAAATTAAATTAAATCGAGTTTTAGAAATCATTTATTTTTTCAAAAATGAAGAGAATTAGAAACATTGATTCTAAATAGCTCTAAATCTCATTGATTTAGAGCTATTGTTAACCTGGTAATACTTTAATATTTGTCACATTACTAAGAATATACAGCATTTTAAAAAATTCTGTCATAACTTTAATTTAAGTACGTTAGAGATTAATGATGAATCGTCTTTTATTCAAATGAATACTTATTAAAATATTCAAACTTCCAAAAGATAAAATATTAATTTCGGTATTAATTAAGAAAAGCAGACGATATATTTTTCTCAACATAATTGGAAAATACAAACAGAAAATTCATAATTTTTATCGTAAAAGTTTATTCCCCCATTTAATTAAAAGAATAATAATTGCAGACGATAATTAATACCTTCAAATTTGTTTAAACTGCAGACGATATATACTTTTTTAAGTTTCAGTCGAGTGGTGCAAGTGCAATTCTTTGGAATTTGTTTTAAAATCTTAATTTTTTTTCAATAATATATTTTAAATTTATAAATAAACTCGTTTATATTTATTTTTAATCTTTAATATATGCTAACTTAATATTTTTTGTAATAAATTCTGAAATGTACGATAGCAATAAAGTCTTTCAATCCAAAGTCAATATTTTCCCTTTTACTTTTCCTGTTAACTATACATTGAAAGGAAATTAGAAACATAGATTAGATAATTATGAATACACTTTTGATTTCAGACAGAAAGTTCTTTTTTTTTTATCAGTGAAACACGAAAAGTTTGCAATATTTTTCCCATTCGTTTCCTATGCTAGAAATTTCAATAGAATAGTCTTTCATTATGAAAGATCAATATTTTAATACTTTTAGAAAATTTTAATTAAATTTTCATTGGATAAGAGAGATGCTATCACAAAATAAATTTGAGGTGAAAAAATTCATAGGTAAGATTTCATATAATTTTCGAAATATATTAAAACTTAAAAGCCAGAAATTTGTAAACATGATAAAATGCGTATTATTTATTGCATTAAAAAAAAGGAACAATTTTAATTAAAATTGTAATGGGTTAATAAAAGATGGTAAAGCAGTACGAGAAGTTAAAAAATAAATTAAATTAAACTAAAACGAATGTTAAAAAAGAACTAAACGTAGGTTTAAAAAATTCCTGTGCATTTCAAAAATCAAAAAATTTTATAAATGTTATTCATTATATTTTATAAATATAATTAATATTCATATATTAAAATAATTCTGCCGAAGTCAGAGTTCATAAAATCTCCAAAGCCTTTTGGACGATAGTTTTGATATCCATTCATAATAATTTTAGTATAATAAAAAAGGAACGCTTTGATTTTTGAATTATTAATATTGAATTTCTTTACTTCCGTATATATAGTTAGCAAAAAGTATTGTGATCGTCAACAAATTTGAACTGCAGAATTGATGAATTTTCAAATTTTAGACTTCCTTGAAACTGAAAAAAAAAATTGAAATTGTCAGTCTGACTGTCTATGACAATGATAACTAAAAGAGATCTATGAGTTAGACGAATGAAATTTGGTATATACTCTTTACATCATAAAATGTAATAAAAGATTATATACCCGGTCTATTCAAACGAATAAATGTTTGAACAGATCGGGGTAGTCTGGTCGGTAGGGCGTTGCATTTGCATCTCTTGAGTTGCGAGTTCGAACCCCGTGACCGAACACCTTCGTGTGTGGTGGTGGCTGGCACACGTATATGTAGGGGTCACTATGTCCTGCCTGTCGAGAGAAATACCACTGGGGATACTGGTTAACAGGTGATCGTTCTCTGATCTAAGACGAAATTACGATCTATCGATGAGTGAGTGAATAAAATGTATGAATGAAATCCGCTCTGTAAAAAGGGCTGTGACGCGTGAATAGCTAACTCATACTTTTGACCATAGATGGTGCTACTGAAAAAACAAGAGACGCAAATGATTCGGATTAAATTGCCTCTTTAGTTAGCGCGCTTGTCAATGGCAAGTGCGATTAGAAACAACAACAACACTACTTATTTGTATATTTTGAGCAAAATTTGCTCAGAAGTCTTTCAAATCCAAGTTAACACAATAATTGAAAAAGGAAGAGAGTTAGGTTCATAAAATTCGGTGTATAAATTTAATATCTCCTATCAAATAGGGAGGTAAAATCAAACAAAAGATTGTCCGTCCGTCTGAGTGTACTTTCAGAAACGAGTAAACACGAGAACTCAAAAATGTATAAATTTAATATATGAAATTTCTTATAGGAATTTGTGACTACATTTGCAATTTGTTGTCAATTTTTTGGTTCAAATCAACAGCGGTAATCGGATTTAAAACACAAATTCTATTTTCAGATACTATTAATTACATGTCAGAGATTAATCGCCAAAACACTCACTAAGGATCATAAGATATATATTCAGTAAAAATGCTAATTTCAAGCCAAAATTAATATTTCGCATCTATTGTGTACCAGTTTAATAGAAAACGCCTCAAGGATAATACCATTCTTATAGTACAAGAGATAAGATTTTGAGATGACCCCTTCCGCTGGTTTACTATTTGCTTTAACGTATTGGGTTCGTTTTGTTGGCAAGAACACCCTTCCTTTTCCATACACATTTTTATTCCAAGTTCAGTTGCAATTTTTCTCCGTGTATAGCCATTCCTCCTTAGTGCCCTCAAACGGACACGAACTTTTTCGTTTACACTTAACCATCTACACCTGATTAGAAATTGAAATTATTATGATTGTATTTTCTAGAAATGATATTAAAGCATTTTAAAGATGTGAACAAATATAAAACAAGCATCTTCGTTTTCGGAGCTTATATTACTACAAACTTTTCCATAATAATTACCAATTCCTAAGCTCAATGTGTGTGTGTGAGTGTTGGCGCTCTACAGGCCAGACCGTTGGACCTACAGCTACCAACTTTGGTACATGTATACCTTGGAGGTCGGGAATGTGCAGCCCTTTTTTCAAATTTTTAATTAGAATTTGAATTAATTAAAATTTAAGCGAAATTTCGACGTTTTTCCGCTATAACTTCCGAAAGTATTATTGCACAAACATCATTTTTATACCAATTTAAAGATTAAAAAATTAGCTTTCTAACGGTTTCAGGTTTTTTAATTTATAACGTATGCGTCTATTTTTAACGAATTTTTAAAGAAATATTTTAACCACGTTTTTATCACGTGACTGGATAAAATAAAAGAATGCCGGAAGTACGAATCATAAAAACTATCATCGCAAAAAAAAATCTGAAGAAATGCAACTTTTAACACGTGACTGGATAAAATAAAATAAATATAAAATGTGATATTTTCTAAAAAAAATAAATGCAAAGCAAAGGATTCTATGATCGTAAAAGGATTCTATAAAGGTAAATAATTAATTCAATAAATCTTCTTTACGGTAAACCTGATCGAATTTAGACAGGATATGCATTGGAATCTGGACTTAATGGCATATTTCTATTATCGTTTGCAATATCTATATCATTAATTTAATATTTTTTTTTCATTATAAAATGTGATAGTTTCTAAAAAAATAAATGCAAAGCTAAGGTTTCTATGAGATCTGCAAGAGCACGTCAAAGGGAAAAAATGATGTTTTATCACCGTGTAGCCATCATTTTGAAGGAAGTTCAAATTAAAAAATAAATAAATAAAAACTATCATTACAAATTAAATCTGAAGAAATGCAACTTTTAGCACGTGACTGGATAAAATAAAATATAAAATGTGATATTTTCTTTAAAAAATGCAAGGCCAAGGATTCTATGATCTTTTGCAATATTTAAATGATTAATTGAATAAATTATCTTTATTTATACAGGATATGCATTCAAATTCCTTTCCAATGGCCAATTTGTAAAATATTATTAATAGGCATATATATAGTTTAACACTATTAATTTGATCTAAATGAAGTAAATAATTACACTTTATGTAGTTTGAGTCAAATAATGCATTTATGAATAATGAGTTTGAGATTTCTTCATACTTTGCTCTGTGAACCATATTTTACAAAATATTTTTATTAATATTTTAAATAAAAGTTGCTACATCAATCATTCCTCTAAATCAATAATCAAAACTGACTAATTTATAAAATTAAAGAATATTATTAGGAAAACGTGTTCTTTTAGAACTTTCAGTCCATCATCTTAAAGAAAATATTAATTTCAGGCCCATCAATGCCCGGAATTACTTCAAGGTTTATGAATATGAGATTTAATTGAAAATTTTAGAACACATTACTCATGGCGAACCAGCTGGGCGCCAAAGGTGGCTAGTAAATAATATATATATTTGTAAATAATATAAGAAAATAAATGGGAACGGAATTTTCAAACCTTTTTAAGTATTACTTGTAAGAAGATTTATTCACTTTATTCAATTTTAGTTTTCAGTAATTCCTATTTGGTCGCCAAGTTTGTCGCCAAACTCTGAGATTACTGACATGAACCCGATCATAAATAATATATATATTTATAAATAATATAAGAAAATAAGTAGGAACTGAATTTAAAAAAATTAACTATTACTTGTTAGAAGGTTATTCTTTGTATTTAATTTTAGTTTTCAGTAATTTTTATTTGGTCGCCAAGTTTGTCGCCATAATATAAGATCTATATAAATAATATAAGAAAATAATAGGAACTGAAATTAAAAACATTTTTAAATATTAAACGTTATAAGGTTATTCACTTCATTTAATTTTTTTTACTGATTCAGAAAGCATTATTAAAATTGGATACATTGTTAAAATTCAAAAGCATTATTGATAAGCATTGAAAAAAAACAATAAAAAAAAGAATATTCGATCCGAATAATACACCCTGAAAAGCCTCCGAAAATAGAATAAAGACTCGAACAATAAACTTCAACAGCAGCTTATCTTTCAAGAAATTTCTTTAGAAATATAAAAGAAAGACTTAAAATGCGGTGCTCAAAATAAGCTTAAGATAAACCCTCCATTTTTCGATTAAATCAAATAAATATAAAGTCAGGAGTCAGGGAACGCTGTAGTATTGTTTATAGAAGGTAGTAAATGCTCAAATTGAACAATATAAGCGTGATGCCGTTTTTGCCCTCTTAACATGTGATAATGACATTTGAAAACAGACCGAATGAATAAGTAATTTCAGCAGAACACTTGCAAAATAGTACACATAAGGCTTTTAGTGCATGAAAAAATAAGTGAAAGAACACTAACGACTTTGATCGAGAAGACGGGAAAAATGTTTTCAAATCTTGTTATGTAAAGAGGATTTTCGCGCCGTTTTTAAGTTTTCAGGGAAGTAGAACAAAACAGGCGAGTTAAATAAAAATAAATAAATAAATAAAAGAAAGAAGAAATGGACGTAGAAATCTTTAAAAAAAAATATGCTTTCAATGGCACTTAAATTGATTTCTTTTTTTATATATTGTGCTCTCACCTTTAAAACAAAAAATATAGACTGATATGAAATGTCTTAAAATGTGAGCAATAGGATTCCAAAACTCTTGAGAAATTCTTGAAGAATATTGTCCAGTTCCGAAGAGTGTTAGAAAGAAATAATTGAAAAGTTGATAAAAATAAATAAAACTGTAGACAGATATGTAATGTCTTAAAAGATAAACAATAAGGTTCCCAAATTCTTGACATATACTTGAAGAATAATGTACAGTTCCAAAGAGTGTTATAAAAAAGAATTGGAAAAATTGATAAAATAAATCCATTTTTAATACTGTGCTCGCACCTTTAAAACAAAAAAAAATTATTGACAGATATAAAATGTCCTAAAAGTTGAACATTAAGATTCCAAAACTCTTGAGAAATATTTGAAGAATATTTTCCAGTTCCGAAGAGTATTATAAAAAAAGAATCGAAAAAATGATAAAATAAATCCATTTTTTATACTGTGCTCGCACATTTAAAATAAAAAATATATACAGATATGAAATGTCCTAAAAGGTGAGCAATAAGATTTCAAAAACTCTTGAGAAATTCTTGAAGAATATTGTCCAGTTCCGAAGGGTGTTAGAAAGAAATAATTGTAAAATGGATAAAATAAATCGATTTTTTGATACTGTGCTCGCACTTCTAAAACAAACAAAAACTGTAGACAGATATGTAATGTCTTAAAAGGTGAACAATAAGATTCCACAACTCTTGAGAAATATTTAAAGAATATTGTACAGTTTCGAAAAGTATTATAAAGAAAGAATGTTTTTTAAAAATTTTGCCATACTTTTAACCATCTTACGTCATATTGAAAAGAGTCATATCATCCATAAAAAAGGGCACAGATGAAAATTTAGTGCAGATATAAATATTAAACTGCACTGGTAAAAGGATCGCATTTTGTAAACAACAAAATGTTGTTTCCTACAGGAAAGATTTGCTGCAGGAGATTCAAGAAGCATATTAAGAACTATGGAAAGTTCCATTTCTTGATAGATACAAATTGAAAACACGCTTTGTCAATGTAATGAAAATCTTTTACAGAGTATCCATTAAAGGAACGTATATAATTGGAACGATAGAGAAAAATATCTTTGCCAGTGTAATGAAAATCTTTTACAGAGTAGCCATTAAAGGAAATTATAAAATGGGAAACGTATCGTGAATAATATCTGAAAGCCAAGTACTCCAAAAGATGAAATAAATCCCTTTTTCGAGATCGTTGAAGAAATTGATGAAAGAGAAATTTCAAAGAGTCAGAAAGTTTAAAAATTCATTTTGAGTTCACTTTAACACTCTTTAGAAAGATAACTTCAATATTTTGCAAAAAATTTCAAGGTTTGCAAAGGGGAATGTGGTAATAACATGTATTCAGTATTCTAAGTACATTTCGAATTATAAATAGAGATCACTTTTACTTTCTAGTAAACGAGTAGGGCCGCGATGGCCTGGAGGTAAGCCTTGACTTCGGTAACGAGTGTTTCAGGTTTGAGGCCCGATTCTAGCGAAGAACAGCCGTGTAAGCGGGTCTGCTCCACGTTAAATCCGTCGGGGTCAAACGTCCTCTCTCTGGTGTTGAAGTCTGCAGAGGAGGGTGCCAGTTCAAGTGTCGTTCTCGTCATCTGACCAAAGTTCAAAATGTGAAGGTTCATCCAAATACAGCCCTAATTTTGCTTAAAAATGGGACGTTAACTAAACTAAACCTAGTAAAACAGTATAGAAAAAGTATTGTAACCTCTCTCTCTGAGTTCGTAAAATACAGTTTTGGCATTAAGTTTGCCTCTGAGTGGCAAAGATAATTCATAAACATTTTGTTAGATGAATGAAATTCGGTTTACTCTATTTACACCAAAATTGTAAATGCCAACCAAATTTTCAACAAAATTTGATTTAGAGGAAGGCAGTCTGCTCGGTTGTTCCAAGATGTAATTAACACATTAACTACAAAGCGAAAAGAACTAGATGGTTAAAATGAAGCGCAGAGATTTGAGACTTATTGTTTGTTGTTGTTACTCAGGGCACTTTTGCAAGCCCGCCGACCTATAGTTAACGATTTAAACCTAATTTTAGCGACCCTTGTTTTTCAGCTGCACCAACTAGGGCCAAGAGTACGACTTAGCTACTTCATGCTTCTCATTCGCTTGCACAACCGCTTTTTACAGGGCTGGGGACTCATTCACACTACTCACAGATAGAACTCAGAATGACAACCATGCCCGAACAGGGACTCGAACCCGGGAAGCCCAGATTAGGAGGCAAACACGCTGCCCCTAAGGCAGGACGCTGGCAAGACTTATTGTACAAACACCTATCAAAATGAAGCAATTAGTAAACCACCTGTCGGTCTTAACTTTCAGAGGCCTGTAAATGTAATATCTCAAACACTCGGTGACTTTAATAAACCAAATTTGGTATGTAATATTGTCATTGCAAGTGCAGTTCTGAGCCAAATTTTTGTTGCAATCGGCAACGATAAATCACATATTGTTAAACCAAAAATTCGACTTTGTGATACTATTGATGATGATGATGTCGTGGGTGTGTTTAATACGGAAAGGGGATGCAGCGGCTTCTGAAGGTAAAGATCACTGAAAACCCGAAGGCAGAAAGCCGACTTCTAGCTTAAATGAAGATGACACACACATTGGCTTGCACAACTCCTTTTTTAAGGAGGGGGCTCATTCACACATCACACAGATAGAACACAAGGGAAGAAAAACTCTGTACCAAACCAGGGTGGGTCGCGGTGGCCTGGTGGTAAAGTCTCGACTTCGGAACCGGAGAGTTTCAGGTTTGAGACTCGATTCTCCCGAAGAACCTAAATGTGAGGGGTCTATTGCTCGTTAAATCTGCCAGGCCAAATGTCCTCCCACAGGTGGGATGGTACAAAACAGTGTTTTCTTATCATCTCATGGGAAGGAATCCCGCTGGTGCGGGAAGGAGAGGGGAGTGCCTGCTCAGGTGTCGTCCTCGTCATCTGACAGTGGTTCAAAATGAGGGGGTCCATCCCAAAATAGCCCCAGTATTGCTTTACAACGGGACGTTAATATAACTAAACTAAACCCGAACCAGGACTGGAACCCGAGATCATGGGGAAGAGACATTACACTTATGCCAGGACGCAGGCTTCGCATGTGGTGAAAGAAATAGAAGCAGCAACAGCAAGGATCTCAAGATGAATAAACAATTTTTAAACCTTGCTATGCAAAAAAGATTGTGCTGTGCGCTGTTTTATGTTTTGCTGAATGTCGAATGACATAAAAGAATGAAAAAAGGATGCTTAGGAGAAAAACTTTTATGGAAACGTACGCTTTTGCTTAAAAAAATTAAATATATTTTGTCCTGGTATGGTTCTTGCATCACATTTGAGAACAAAACAAAAGAACAAAAACAGCAAAATATAACAGGAAGTATTCTGAAGATTGTGCAGAAAGGTTTTGCACTTGAGGAAGCATTATGGTTTATTCTGTTTTAGAGATTTTTAATAAAAAATCTTTTAAAAGTTTTTCAATTTGCTCTGTAGTCATGTTATATAAAACTGGAGAAGACAATAGAATGCCGTCCTCTAAAAGCAAATGGAATTGCGAAATGTATAGTTTTATTCATTGATAAAAAGGAATTTAAAAGCAATGGTGCTGTTTCCAGGAAAAGTACCATATAACTCTGGAAAAGGACTATAAAAGCATAGAAATGTATTCTAGAAATATGCAAGATTCCACTCATGGTAAAATATAAAAATGTACTGTTCAGTAATGGTGATACTTCTTCTATATTCTAGAAATATCTCAAACTTTCCATAGTAGATGAATACATACATAAAAATAATTCTTAAATTTTTCTCAAAACAATATTTCAATAGTACATTTCTTCTATCCAATCGCAACAATGGAAAAGGAAACTAAAATTTGGCATAATATAGGTAAATACAGGGTGTGTCAAAATCCTTACCCGCAGCTTTTATTCCTTAAATTTTCGGTGGAATAAACTTTAAAAAACAAAACAAAATTTAAATTCTTATATGTACCACGTACAAAAAACTTCAAAAAAAAAGTTTTGGAGAAAGCAAACCGCAAAATAAAACAACATTAGCAGATGACTGATAATGAAAAAAAATCTATACTGGGAAACCGACTCCAAAATAAGACAACATTAGCAGACAATAGATATTTCAAAAGCCATACTGTGAAAGCCGACTCCAAAATAAATCTGCATTTGCAGACGATAGATATTCCAAAAGCCATACTGTGAAAGCCGACTCCAAAATAAAACTGCATTAGCAGACCATAGATATTCCAAAAGCCATACTGTGAAAGCCGAATCCGAAATAAAACTACATTAGCAGACGATAGATATTCCAAAAGCCATACTGTGAAAGCCGACTCCAAAATAAAACTACATTAGCAGACGATAGATATTCCAAAAGCCATACTGTGAAAGCCAACTCCAAAATACAAAAAAAAAAAAAGAGCCATTTTGTTGCCTGCGCATTTTGATACTTCAACAATTTGTTGCCTTCACATTTTGAGGCTCCAAAAACCTCAAGCTTAAAAATATCATGCCCTCACATGATAAAATAATTTAATCTTTATCAATAATAAAGATAGATGTGTGTGTGCGTGCATGCGGGAAATGCAAAAATTTTTTCCTTTTGAAAAATTCACAGAAATGGAATGAATTTATTCCTACAATATTCTATAAAACAGAATTTAAAATCATATTCACACTCGGTAAATTTCAACAACAGCTTTTCTTCTGCGGTGAATTTCTTTGAAGTATAAAATATAAAAAAGTAACATTGAGCATTAAAATGAGCTTAAAGTTAAAAATTTAAAAATTTTACTCTTTGCTTTAATATGAAAAAGAATCCAGTCAAAACCGTGTCACGATGTCACAATTTATCTTTTAATGTCTGATGATTACATTAAAGAAAAAAAACAAAAAGAATAAATTTTTCAAAGCGAAATTCGCAGAAAAAAGAGAACGAATGAATCTTTTACTTTCTGAAAAAAAAGCAAATATGTAACAAGAGAAGATATAGAAATAAAAAAGATGAGCAAACTATTTTCGAATCTTGTTAAGTAAAGAGGATTTTCGCGCTGTTTTAAGTTTTGCCGAAAGTAGAATAAAACAGACGAATGAAATGAAAAAAATTCTTTCGAATAGGTATATATTCTTTTAAGTTATTAATTCAAACTGATTTCTAAAGACAAAAATCTGCCAGTCTTTCATCCTTTTAAAATTGTGAAATATTCCGAAAAATTGCGTACTAAAATCTGATATACATTGATATACTTCATTAGAAACAGAATCACCTCATTTTATGTAGCTTAAAAAACAATCATCAAATAATAATAATAGTGGTCAGTCTAATGCCACTTGGTCATACCAAGCCCGAATGAGCGGAGCTCTTTAGAGTTTAGTTTAGTTTAGTTATATTAACGTCCCGTTGTAAAGCAACACTTGGGGTATTTGAGGACGGACTTCGTCATTTTGAAACACGTCAGATGACGAGGACGACACCTCAGTTGGCACCCCCTCTCCACACCACACCAGAGGGAAGACGTTTGGCCTGACAGATTTAGCGTGGGAGCTGTTTTGAAAAAGGCAGAAGTGTGCACCTTTCACGAGCACCGTTCAGGTGAAAGGACGACTTTTGCTCGAACTCACACGATACAACCCTTTTTAGGGGGTTCATCGTGAATTCATTCATTCACCCATCCGCAAGTCAGAATTTAGAATCCAAATGTGAGACCAACTCATCCCTGATTCAGTACCTACAGAGGTATAGGAACTTGGAGGACTTTGCAGTCACGACCTATTGAACGGGCCCCAACTGCCATGAGCCAACACGGCGATCTTTGGCCGAGACGAGGACAGAACTCGCTACCTTTCGGTTACGAGACGGACGCTCTACCAACCAGACTACCACGGGCCTAAAATAATAATTCATAACAATAGGTTTACCAATAGGTCATTTTGGTCCCTCTGAGAAAAATTTACGTTCATTTTCTTCAAGAAAAGTATTGCCGTACTTTATGAGAATGTTTTAATAAATTTTTACTCACATTTATAAGACATAGAATCGTAAATGTGTTTCTTTTTTTTCGGTAGAATGTGTATAGTGTACTTACTTTTTCCGCAGGCGTCATTTCGACCTTTCGAATAAATATTATTGAGAATACATACATTTATATTTAAATATGTAACGGTTTGTTAGGGAGGCACATGTGTAGCGGTGGTATTGGTGGAATTGTGCCAAGGTGTAGGTTGAATTACGCCAAGGATCGAACCTGCAATGTGTGGGTTTGAAGTCCATCCGTAAACTTATCCATCCGACAAAAGTGAACGCTGATGTCTAGTGACTGTTACTGGCTTATTAAGATGTCACCACACATAGATATAGGAATAAATATAGAAATAAGTATGCGTTAGCAAAATGTGAGTATAAGAGAAACAAGAAGTCAACAGTGAGTCAGATGGAAGCTATTTAAGGTTCTTAATAAGAAGACGCTGGAATTAATGTTTTGGTAGAAGAATGGACGGTCTTGAAGACCAAGATGGGAAGATAAACACTTTTTTGTAAATAAGAGCAGAGTAACTGCCTTTTCATCACAACATACCTCAACAAATATATTGAAAATGTAAACGTTTTTTTTTCTACTTTGACTTCATAATAGACAGGGGAATCTATAAAATAGAGGTCAGTCTTTAATTTAGAGTGAGAAATTTCATATTAAAGCCAGGTTTACACTCGGCCAATTATAAAACGGCCAGTAGACAGCGCATGCGTAGAAAGGCCGAAAAATGCTGTTCGTACCATGGAAAGTAATAATAACAGCAGATCTCTGTATTCTTTTTTTTTTCCTTTTTGAGCATGGTTTGTAGAATTTGGAGTGTTTTTGGGGTGAAAAATTGATCACTTATCTTAGAATTATTCCGACATTTTTTGCTCTTTATAATGTCGTGTTTCTTTTATTTGCCCTTTTTTATATAATTTATCAAATTAAGATAGGTTGACTTTTTATTTTATCATACTTCTTTGAGTAAATATCCATCATTTTAGCACGATACGTTGAGAAACGAAAATTTCAGGGACCCCAAAACGGCAATTTAGGGCCAAGAATGGAATGCATGAATCCATCTTATGAAATGGTGGCAAACATAAATGAGTCTCTTTATGCGCATGCGCTGCCTACTTACCGTCTTATAAATGGACGAGTGTAAGCTTGGCATAAAATTCTTGTTAGTAAATGGATAAAAGTCTATCTTTTTATTTTTTAAGGCATCCGGCTACGTTAAAAACACTGGTTATCGACTACATGGACGAATTTTTTATATATATTGTTATTTCTTGCAGGTCAGACTTTCCAATTTCTGAAACAGTTTATTTTTTCCTAGAAAAGGAAGGCTTGTGCTATCATTCAGGGTCCCATATTTCTTCAGCTAAAATGGATCGCTAACTTCAATTTTCTCAAAACTTTAACAGTCATAAAAATTCTCCACCGTTCACATGATATCTCAAAAACGAATAGAGGTAATTTCTTAAAAATTTCAGCGTGTGTTTTACATAATAGGATCAATGAAATGAACCAAAAGTGTTATTGTTCGCGAAATACTTTTTCATTTATAGATGTTTTTAGTAGAATTAAGATGCAAATTTAAAGAAAAATTCCATATATACGTATATTTATATTCATAACTTCTTTGCATCTCAAAATGTTTCTTAGATTTTGGTTTATTTCATTCATCATTGTATTCTATAACTTGTGTACAAAGAAAAACAGAATTGCTTCATTACAGTTTTGTGTAGAGTGTTAACGGTTTCAGTTAAATTTCATTAAAATTTATCACACATTTTCCTATTTCTGAAAATATATTATATTTTCAAATAATCTTGTTGTATAAATAGAATTTTGTTCATCTAAATACATCTAAAGGCCATAATTTTTAATAGTTTTTAAATAATTCTATTTTTTTTCCTTCGAACGTAGTCAGGTACCTTAAATGATGCAAGAATTAAAATTATACATGTATGTAAATTAACTTTTATTTCTAAAGTAGATAAGACAGCATTCTAACAAGATGCAAAGAATGCTATTTTTAGCTTTTAATAGCCTATAATAGCTTTTAAGCATAAGATAAAAAATATCATTCTTAACTTGCAAGAATAAGAAGTGGCTTCCTGAGATAAACAAAGATAACCATCTTGTGGAAAAAAATGACTCGGAAACTATAACAAAATCCTGTTACGAAAAGAGGATTTCCGCGCTATTTTATACTTTCTAACATAAGGGAAAGGGTGAAGCAAGATCTGAAGCTCTTAAGACGTACATACGCTTTCTTCTCGAAAATTAAATTGATTTTTTGGAAGCACCACTTGGGAAATAAAAACCATAGACCACAGACTCATGAAAACTGAACATAAAAGGCTCTTGTCTGAGATGTTTCTAACTTGAAGAGCATAACATTTTGTCTAGTTTGAAGAGAAATTGTACGACAAATGTTTTTCGAAATACTTTTTAGTATATTTTGTTGTCAGAAAAGAATAAGCTAAGAATACAGAAAAGAAAAGGAAAAAGCGAAATATGTTATCGCAAATATTATGTCGTTCTGAGAAAACATTATTTTTTTAGTCGCATTGTAGTGCGGCAGATTTGTCCTAGACATTAACATAATTAGTTTAGACTCCATCTGACATCGGAACTGGCCAACTACAGAATATCGAAAAAAAGGTTTGATTGAAACAAACATAAACCTTCATAGCCAGAACACAGCTGCCTTTTTCTTTTATTCTAAACGAATTCAGAATTCGTTTTCACAAAAATTGTTTCAAAAAGAATAACCAGGAGATGACAGGAGAAAAGGATTCCTTCTTCCAGAACAAAGAGTTCTTATTGCTTCTTAAAGAATAACAATTCTCTGAGTTCTGATTGAAGACAAATCATTTACAAAAAGAAATACAATACTTCTTAACAAATTAAATATACACGAAATAATCAAAACTTCGAAAGAAACAAAAGTGGGTGTTGCCACCACTTTTTAAAACATAAATTTACAATAATAAATAAACAAAAATCGTTTCGCAGTGGAAAGCTGCCACAGCATGGTATCAATCAGGTAGAAAAACATGTTCTTACATAAATCATCTTTCGCAGTTACCAACATTTAGAAAACAGATGGTTTCTGAACATCTCAAAATTGTTCTAATTTTAATTTTTTTCTCAAGGCAAGACTTTTTTAAATCCTTTATTTACTTAATCCTGTTTCCATCCATTTTTCAACTTCATTTTTGCAAGAGTAGTTTAGTTTCCTTTGTAGAATAATAACAGGGAGTCCAAGAAAAAAATAATTCATGGAAATATCTTAATTTAATTATCAGTTAAATATTTTTTATTCCTACTTTTATCTTACATTAAGCATATTATTTGGGTTATATTCTACGTGTTCTTTAGAATACCATCAACAAAAATAGTCCTGTAGTAAAGATATAAGCTAGATTTGAATAGTTCTTTTAAGTAGATATATCTAACAACCTATTAAATTTGAAGATAATGCTGCCATTCAAAGTGCTGTTTTTTCGACAAAAGGTTTAATAATGACAATTCAGATGAGGTTGAATAAAAGTTAAATATAAACTTCTAGCAAAATCTAGAAAGGTTTTTGCACTTAACACAGGTTTGAAACGTTCACCTGACTATCAGATTGCGCATGCTTTGGTTTAGCTATTTCAACGTCCCGTGGTAAAGTAACACTAGGGCTATTTGGAAACAAACCTCGTCATTTTGAGCCACGGTCAGATGACAAGGATGACACCTGAACTGTCCCCCGCTCTCCACGCCACACCAGCGGGAGAACGTTTGGCCAAACAGATTTAACGTGCAAGA
>JAPMOQ010023138.1:572241-589739 GCA_026543055.1 Argiope trifasciata
TTTAAATATATATACATATATATAAAAGTCGCCAAATCTTCAAATGATCACAAAGATATATAAATATATATATATATGTTTGTATGTATGTATGTATGTATGTATAAAATATTGTAATAAAATTCCTAGAATTATTTCCTTTTATTATTTATATATATCTTATATTATTTATGTTTAGGTGTCGCGAAAGTAATTTTAAAACTTTGCGATCATTTGATGACTTGGCGACTTTTTTCACAACTTGGTGAATATTTTGTGACTTTGCAACGGATTTGGTGACTTCGGCGACCTAAAGTTATATCTTCACACTTATTAATATCCTTATCATAATAGTATAGCCTCTATTCGCAGTTTTGTTTTCACCACTTGTGCTCAGTTTGAAGGCAAATCCGTAAGTGTTCATCATACACAGCAATTACATCGTAGACTCATTACAATAATCAATTTGCTGTAGTAAAGAATTTTTTAATGTATTCAATGTTAATAAATGTTGGTGTTAACAAAGCTAGTAAATGTCAAAATTAATAAAGTTAATAAATGTTAATGCTAAAAAAAGTTAATTTTAACAAGGCTCATAAATGTTTATGTTTACAAAGCTAATAACTGGAAATGTTAACAAAGCTAATAAGTGTTAATAATAAAAAGTTAATCCTAACAAGACTAAAAAATATGTTTATAGAGCTAATAAATGGAAATGTTAACAAAGCAAATAATTTTTACAGCTAACAAAACTAATAAATGTTAATAGTAACAAAGTAAACCAAATAAATTAAATTTATAGTCAATTTTTATTCTTTTACAGATTTTAAATAAAGAACTATATTATGCACTTAATAATACATAATTAATAAAGTAGCGGAGACATGGTAATATAAGATTGAACGAACTCTTCGATAACCGGCAACATGTAATTCATCGAAGGCAAATAGGAGAAGTATTCGAGAGCAAATGATGCCTGACAGCGCGAATTAATTATTGCCCAGAGCATCTGTCAGCTTTCAACATGATAATGACCGAAATGCATTGCGCTGACTGACAAATTATGATCGTTATACATGGTTTCTAGGCAAATGCATTCATTCAGTTTCGTTGCTACGTATTTGTCGATGTCTAGGGTGTAGCCTATTTGTTATAATACATACTTTACAATGAAATGGAATTAAGAAAGACTTGAGAATATCTAAAAGTTTTCTGAGAAAAGCTGATGAAACTGATTACAATTATTTTAATCATAGATAATGGTGATAGGCAAATGAACATGAGCACTTAACATGAAGTGACAATTTTTTTCTAGCAAATAAATATAAGATTTATAAAAAAATTAAGTGAATTATATATTTAAATTTATAAAATTTAGATGGTTTATTATCCGAATTATTCGGTACTCCATAATGGATTTATCATTGTTGATTTCCTAATTCAGAAGAGTCGCAAAAATGAATACAGTAATTTATACTAATATATAAATGCGAAAGTTTGGATGGATGTTTTACTCAATCACGCCAGAACGGTGGAACGGAATGGGATGAAATTTACCTCAAAGATAGATTATGGTCAGGAATAGAATAGAGGCTATTTTTTATTCCGGTTCATTGAGTGGTTCATTTTTTATTCACTAAAAACTAACTTTCGCGCAAAAAGGCTGAGGCCAAATCCCGCCATAGATGAGGAAGGGTTCCAGTTTTTTTTTTTTTCCCCAACAGAGTCGATGTTAGGATTAGGATAATTTCGGTTGATATTTCAAACGATTCTATTTATCTTCTTTGTGTTCGATGTATTTGAAATCAAATGTTGTTAATAGATCGATCTTTCGGATTCCTTCTGAAGTGATTTTAAATTAAAAGAAATAATAATAAAGTCAATAAAAAATGTCTAATCTGCATTGCGTTACCCCAACTGGCGTAGGAAAGTCAGGCATGTGCGTTACGCCAACTGGCGTTGAAAGTTCACACGTGATTGATGTTGACTGTGTTTCAAAAGTTTAAAAATGATATGTATAATACTGTTGTAACTATTTCCATCTCGATCTATAAATAAAATGGATTTGACCGGACTTGATGTGCCGTTTTGTTTTATTTTGGGTATACAATGTAAATAAATTGTTTTTACGTCAGTTGTGTGTATTTGTTATAAAGTTGTATCTATGCGATAGATTTTTCGCATATGCTTATACTTTTAAAGGTATCGTTTTTAGGTGAGGTTTTTTTATTTGTCATTATTTGATTGTTTTTCGTACATATGCATCGAAATTTCCAGACGAATAGAGTCACGGGTAATAGCTAGTGAAAAATAAATATGAAATAATAAAAGTTTTATATATTGCAACGAAATTTGTTCTATTTTAGCCCGGAAGGAATGGCTCAGTAGTAGAATGCTATGAACTGAAAGCGATATTTCGCAAATTCTTATCTGACTTCAGGCAAATTAACTAAAAATGGTTTTGTTATTGATTTACTTTATGCTATTTCTCGTTTGTTCCAGAATGTTCATATAATTTCGGTATCTTTCTAAATCTAGAAGAGTCGAGCCATTTCATTTTGTGGATAATAGCTGATAGAAGATTTAGTTACCTGAATAACGTTTCAAGTTGAGATTATAGAGTATTATCTCTGACTTTAGTTAACACACGATTTATCAACGTTAAATTCATCTACGGGACAATATTTACACTTAATAGCCGTCGTCCAGTCTAGGGATAGCACGTCTTCCCCGTAATTTGAGCGTCCGGGTTTGGGCATGGTTGGTGTTATATTTATAAACCAGTAACAGATCGTTTTTCTCTAGTGGATATGCTACGCGGCTACAAATCGTAAGGTCGCGAATTCGATTCTTAGTGGAATGCAATCTCTACATTGCCACGGCACCACAATACAAACCACCACATCTTTATCTCAATAGATTGAAACTAAATTTGTTAAAAAATGACATTTGTAATCACAGAATCTTGTACCAAATTAAATATATTTAACTTATTGTGTTTTTGAGTTGTAGCGTTTATATGATTCTGAAAGTACAGACAGACACACAGTAAACCTGTTAATTGACTATGACTCAATATTTGTTGGGTATCTACAGTATAGGTTTTAATTCTGAGTGCCGAATTGTATGCGTTTAGCTCTCTTCATTTCACTTTGAAAAGCCGAAGAAGGAAACTTCGTCTGAACGGACTTTACTCGAAACTAGACAGAAATCTGTAAATTTTGTGTAAATATCGTATATCAAATTTTACACGTCAAGCTAAAGGGGTTTTGAGTTATCTTTGCCAAAGACAGACATACAGGAATTTTCCAAAAATGTATTTTTTTAACTCAAGCTTGGAGATTCGTCAAAAACTCGAGTTCGAATTTTTCTATATTTTTTTCTATACTATGTATACAAAAAAGTAACTAAATTATACCATTTTGAAGTCGAATATATCTATAATTATAATGTAT
This sequence comes from Argiope trifasciata, assembly GCA_026543055.1. Classification (NCBI taxonomy): domain Eukaryota; kingdom Metazoa; phylum Arthropoda; class Arachnida; order Araneae; family Araneidae; genus Argiope; species Argiope trifasciata. The sequence continues at coordinate 575,676 of JAPMOQ010023138.1, forward strand.
ATTTCAAACAGATTTAAGAATTTTTTAAAGGAGCATTTTTTTAATTCATGCCATTTATCGTAATTAAAATATGAACGGCTTTAACAACAAAAAAGATGAAATTACAGTAAAGAAATTTTGTATAGTTGTTTGATGAAAACAGTCAAGTTATTCGTTAAGATAAAGTTTTACAAATAGTTCCTTATATTTCGAATGATTAAAAAAAATCTTCGGATATTTTCTCACTTTTATTTATTTTTATGCATAAGAGAATAGAATAATAAGAGAAGAAAATAAGAGAAAAGATACATAAGTAGGCATAAGAGAAAAGATACATAAGTAGGCATAAGAGAAGCAATGTATAATTTGGCCTAAGAGAAGATAGGCATTAAGAGAAGAGATGCATAAGTAGGCATAAGAGAAAAGATGCATAAGTAGACATAAGAGAAGAGAGGCATAAGTAGGCATAAGAGAAGAAAGGCATAAGCGAAGAGATGCATAAGTAGGCATAAGAGAAGAGAAGAGAGAATAGTTTCATTTGAAAAATCACAGTAGATTTTCCTTCTATAAATCATTGAGGTTTTTGTTATTTTTACCAAATCAATACAATTAAATAAGTAAGTATCTCAAATACATTAAAGTTCTCCTTTCACAAAACAACGAATTTAACGAAGTTGTATTGCATAAATCAAACAAAAATAAATATCGGAACCACTTTTGAATTCTCTAGTGTACAGGATTTATACAAGATTACAAAGAAGTTTCTTTTACAAAAAAATTATTCCATTTTTAAACATCAAACTTCAATCCATTTAAATTCATTTTTTTTTTTCATCTTTATCTTTTACCATTTTATGAAACATCATTTCAAAAATGCAACATTTCAGTCATCTTTAAAAGACAATTTTAGAACAGCCAAACGATATTTTCTGCTGCCATAATTATGCACGAAATAATTGTTCGTGAATTCGATTTCACTTCCGCCGGTGGAAATTCTTTTCACTGAAAAAGAACTCATTAGCATCGAATTTGCAAATCGCAATTACCAAGATATTTAAGAGCATGCAATCGAGTCTCAACTATTGTTATTTTTTAAAATATCTTTAATTGCATAATAAAACTCAACTTTTGCTAATGAGTAACATGCGAAACGGAAACCCATTCACTAAAAAGATGTCGCCCAGTGGAACCAATTAAGAAAAGTTTTATTAGTTCTTAAGAATTCGACGAAGTAGAAAAAATTTTTGGCAACGAACGAACATAAGAAAAGAATTAAAAGTTGAACTTTGGTGTAGAAAATGAAAAGAGTAAATGAAATTCTTCTATATTTTATAAGTTACGCTACCTTTTTTTTCTAGCAAACAAAATTCGAAACCTAAAAAAGGTGAAAAAGAATATCCACTTTAATGTTTCGCCTTTACCGACGTAAGAAAAAAAATTATGCTATTTTTTTCCAGCATTCTTTTTAAAATAACTGTTATTAAAAAAGAGCAAACCGAAATATACTATGAAAAATCTTTATTTTGTTACATTCTTTTGGTTTTTTTCCCTAGAGGGTTTAATTTTAAAGTTGGATAAAAACAATAAACTTTCAAATTTAATAACCTCTTTTGTAAAAAAGAATGTTTTTTTTATAAAAACACTTTAAATGCATATATGCTATTCAGTTTGGAGTTTAATAATGCTTTAATTAAAAATTCCTTTTTAATATGCAGTCAGTTTTTATCAGTTACATCAATGAATTATTTAAATAGAAAAAACTTCTAGAATTTATCGGAGCGAAAAGTTACAAATGTAGTTCGATGATAGATTCATATACATCAAAAGACTTTTCCGCAACCATAAAAATGAAATGTAACTCAAGCGTTAAATTAACTGATACTTTTTAGTGGCTTTTTTAATATTTTTATTAATTTATCTTTAATATTTGAAAACGCAAATGAAAACTAAATATTTTTAAATCTCCAACGCATACAATTGAGGTTGACTGTTAGCTCAATGTCAATTTGTATTTAAAATATAGAAAATATTAAAACTGTTAAAAATTCGAGCATAAAATTTTAATGGCTTTCCAATATTTAAACTTTTTAATATTGGTAAAAAAGCGAAAATATGATAAATTGAAATTCTAAACATCAACGACGAAAATAAATAAATAAAGATATGAAATTTATTTCACGATCCTAGTATAAATTAGCATAATTCTTTCAGATTTTGTATACTATCTTTAAGTCCATATGCGTATGAACATGATGATGTCATGCCTCCATGGAAAGTGGGTGCAGTAGCTTCTGAAGGTAAAGACTCCTGAGCACCCAGAGGGCAGAAGTCTGACTTCTACTCAAATAAAGGTGACGCACACATTCGCTTGCACAACCCTTTTTACAAGGGGGCTCATTCATACATCTCACAGATAGAACACAGAGTAGCAACCATGCCCAAACCGGGACTCGAACTCGATTCACGGGGAAGACACGCTACTCCTATGCCAGGACGCCGGCATACAAAATAATAAAGCTGTTAAAAATTCGAGCATAAAATTTTGATGGATTCCCAAAATTTAAACTTTTTACATTTGAAGGGGAAAAAAGTGAAATTATGAAAAATATGAGAATTCAGAACAGCAACAACAAAAATAAATAAATAAAGGTATTTCATGGTCCTAATAGAGTCCATGGTTTCATAAAATCTTTCAGATTTTGTATATTATTTTTAAAGCCATATGCCTATGAAGATAAATAAAAAATGTAGCTACCTAAATTGATGAAATTTGGCCAAAGATTTTATTATTAAAAATGAATAGTTGTATAACATCAGGAGCATATTCATTAATAAATTCACTGCCTTTTGAAATATATCTTCAAATGTCTGCGTATGTCATTTCTAAGAATCACATTTGACTTGATAGATAAAATTTGTAATGTGATTTAGATAGTAATGTGAGAGAAATCCATATCGAATTAGTCAAACACATGAGATTCATCGTACATGCTCATTTTTCTTAAATAGGATGAATTTCCAGAGCACAAATCACGCCAAATTATTTAAATCATGCCAAATTACTTCAATCACGCCAAATTATTACAGGAAAAGACCAAGAAGAAAGAATCTGGTTGGAAAAGCTGCAATTAAATCTTTCACGAAAATGCAATTTTTTAAAAAAAATATGCAATTATTTCTTTTACAAAAATGAGTAATTTCTAAATTTTTGAACAATACCTTGTCAGACATTTTTTTAAATAATAAACTGTGGGAAAATATGATTTCATTATTTTTTAAATTTTCATTAAAACAGAAATTAAATTTATTATTTAAAAATTATTATAGTTAAAAAGATAATTTTTTGAGTTTTAACTTGATGCAAAAATCAATTTTGTGCTGTAATATTTTGGGAAGTTAGAGTGGAAAAACATTTCACATCATTTTTAACCAATTAAAAGTTTAATTAAAAATTCAAAAACAAAACCGCTCCGAGGTGCACATTCCCTACCTCCAAAGTATGTATACATGTGCCAAATTTCTTAGCTGTAGGTCTAGCGATTTGGCCTGTAGAACTCCAACACATATACATAGAGCTTTATTATAAGTATTGATTAATGAATTATTACAATAAATATTGTTTTTGTTGAATTATGTTTCAACATTTACAAAAACTAAGCCAAAAATTACAATGAAAGCCATGATGATCAAAAACCTGCCAATTTGACTGGTATGGTAAAAGTAGATATATATATATTTAGCATCGATAGTTCTAGTGTTAATATAATACTTTGATTTCAATATTTTCACCGCACAGGAAGGAATATGAAAAAATGCAATTTGTGAAAAACTACACATAATGTTTTCATTAAGGTATCCGACTACGTGAAAACCCAGGTTATCGACCCCATTGGCGATTTTTTTAAAATTGTTATTTATTGTAGTTCAGACTTTCTTTTTCCCAAACCAGTCCATCCTTTCTAGGAGAAGGAAGGCCTGATCTATCATCCAGAGGAATTTGAAGTAAATTCTATTTTTCATCTAAAATTTATCTTTAACTTCAATTTTCTGAGAACATTGATTTTCATAATAATTCTCCACCGTTAACATGAAATTACAAAAACTAATAGAGCTCTTTACATAAAAATTTCAGCTTGTGTTTTAAATAATTTGGCCAATGGAATGAACCAAAAGTTTTTTGTGGGTGAAATACTTTTTCATGGATAGGTGTTTTTTGAAATATTTTGTTGCGAATGGGTGGAAAAATTACATATATACATATATTTTTGTACAATCTTGAAATGTTTCTTAGATTTTGGTTCATCATTATATTCTATAACTTGTGCACAAAGAAAAATAGGATTGCGGCATTACCATTCTATGTAGAGTGTTAACTGTTTTGGTTTAATTTCATTAAAATTTAGTACACACTTTCTTTATCTCAAAATATATTGTATTTACAAATAATGTTTTTTGTGTTTATAGTATTATGTATTATAATTGACAGCACATCTAAAAACCATTGTTTTAAATAATTTATAAAAAGTCCCATTTTTCAAGAATGTTCCTTCGAACGTAATCGGATACCTTAAACTTTAATGACTTTGAAAATAAAAATCATTAAATTAGTCACTAACTCTGTAAATCCGCAGCGCCTTCGTCTAGATTGCTAATTTTTAGATTCGAAATTCGTGTATATGGTGGAGGTTAAAGTTGTCATTGAGAGATGAGATGTCTTTCCTCTGATCTACCAAGAAAGCTTTAATGATGAGAAGTAACCATTTCAAATGTCACACGTCTCCTCTGATCACAATTTGAAATATGAAATCCTCAACAAGATCGTTTTCAAAATCGGATCTAAATATAGCTTCCATTACGCAGAAAGGAAAATTGAGAATATGGGTAGGAGGAGTAACTAATCTTTTGCGATATTCTTTATTATTAGTACCGATAGAAAGTGAGTCTCTTCCTTTAGGAATCCGACTACGTTAAAGGGCCGTGGTAGCCTGGTGGTAAGGTATCGGCTTCGGAACCGGTGGGTTTCAGGTTCGAGACTCGATTCCACCGAAGAACCGTCGTGTGAGGAGGTCTCTTGCACGTTAAATCTGTCAGGCCAAACATCCTCCCACTGGTGAGGTGTGGAGAGGGGGGTGCCAGTTAAGGTGTCGCCCTCGTCATCTGACCGCGGTTTAAAATGACGAGGTCCGTCAGAAAAAAGCCCTCGTATTGCTTTAAAACGGGACATTAATATAACTAAACTAAACTAAAGTTTTCAAAACATTTTATATTAATAAATACATCTTTTTGTATTTATAGCATTTTGTATTATAATTGATAATACATCTAAACTCCATCGTTTTAAATAGTTTTTAAAAAAATCTAATTTTTAAAAATCTAATTCTATAAAATCTAATCTAAATCTAATTGTTTCCTTACCTTAACTAATAATAAAGACGAATTAATATCTATAGAAATAAAAATGAAGGTTTGTCTGCATGGCTCTTACACCTTCCTAAACCGTAAATTGCGATGAAACTTGGTCAGCTTATTGCTTACATCCACGGGATGGTTATAGGGATAGTATAATTATCTTAAGGTATCCGACTACGTTAAAAACACTGGCTATCGACAACATTAGCGAATTTTTATTTTATTGTTATTTCTTGTAGTTTAGACTTTCCTCTATCCAAAACAATTTGCCTTTTCTAGAAAAAGGAAGGTCTGATCTATCATCCAGGGTCACGTATTTTTCTGCTAAAATCTGTCTTTCATTTTAATTTTCTAGAAACTTTAATGTTTATAAAATTTCTCCACAATTAACATGGTACAAAAACTAATAGAGGTATTCCCGTAAAAATTTCCGCGTGTGTTTCAAATAATATGGGCAATGAAATGAGCCAAAAGTTTTGTTATTGGTGAAATACTTTTTCATTTAAAGGTGTTTTTAGAAAAATAAAGCTGTCAATTTTTGGGGAAAAAATGCATTTATACGTATATTTTTCTCCATCACTTCTTTCAGTCTCAACATTTTTCTTATATTTTGGTTCATTTCATTCATCATTGTATTCTATAACTTGTGTACAAAGAAAAATAGGATGGCTGCATCACCATTTTGCGTAGCGTGTTAACCGTTTTGGTTCAATTTCATTAAAATTTACTTCAAACTCTCCTGTTTTTCGAAATATATTATATTTTCAAATAATTTTCCAATTTTTCTAGCATTTTTTATTATAACTGACAATGCATCTAAAAACCATATTTTTAAATAATTTTTAAAAACTCCAATTTTTTAAAAAATTTCCTTTTAACGTAGTCGGATACCTTAAATGTCTTGCGCATATACTGAATGAAAAGATAAACTATAAAAAGATGTAGTTATAATGCAGGAATAACAAATACATTCGAAACTAAGAACTTTTTCCCAAAAAAATGCTCCAACTATCCCTGATTCATTCATACGGATTATTTACCTCTGATACCAGGATAGGGTCTCCTAAAAACTCCCTCGTATGTTCTCTAGTAAACTTGTTATGCAAGTGAACACCTTGCATGGTATTGATAGATACAATATTTACAAAATATTAAATTTTTACTTGCTTTTTACCGACTAAATCGTGTAAATCTTGGCGATTAATTCCTTTCATGCGGTCAATAATATCCGAAAAGCGAATTTAAAATTTTAAACACTTTTTTCAAAACCAATTGAAACAAATATTTGACACCAAACTGCACTTGATCCCAATAAATAACTGACTAAATATACATAAATAAAAATGAATGTTTGTCTGTATGTCTCTTATGCCTTCCTAAACCATTCGCTCGATTGCGATGAAACTGGGTCAACTTATTGTATACACCAACGGAATGTTTATAGGGTTAGTATAATTATCTAAAATTTAAAATTTCGAATCTCAACCACATCTATTGACCAAGGATTCATCTCCAAATAACTCGCCGATTCGAACAAATTTGATTCTGTAGAAATGCTAAATCCGAGTGAAAGGTTAATATTTTGTAGCTAAAGTACGCAAATGTCATGTAAGCCATTCTCAGAGGTAACAGCTTTATTGCAGACTATGCGAGAAAGTTTTGCGGAGACCAACTCTGGAGATTTTATATTTTAATGAAACTTTAATTATATCAAGTCTATTTAAGAGAAAATAAGCATAACTTATTTTTACTGTCTCCATGTCAAATTGTTAAAAACAAAAATGGATTTTCGTTGATCTCTCTTTTAGTATGTAGCGTTTCTTACAAGAAGAATTCTTGTTCTAAAAACAAAATAAAATAAAGAAAAAATGAACGAAGAGGGGAAAAATCAAATAAAAAGTATCAATTGTAATGGAAAGGACGGAAAGACAGATGCAGATTTGTTTCGAGTTTGTCTTTGAAGAAGCAGTGCCACTAAAAGTGCATGAAACAAAAAAGGAAGACACATTTTATTTCTTCATTCTTTCACTCATTTTCGAATTCATTCTTTTTTTTATCTTCCTTCCGACATGAAAGCGGAAACGACATTCTGCTAATTTCCTCCCTTAAATCAATTTGACTTGAAGAAACTAAACGAAAAGGCAGAAAAAAAGAACATAAACGGTGAAACAAAAGTCGTATTTCTTTTCCAGCAGAGAATTTCAAATAAAAGGATTCAGATTCATACAAAGCGGGAGAGAAAAAAAGATCTTATAAGATCTTCGAATCTTATATGAAATTCGGAAGTGATGTTGATCGAAAGGCATGAATTTAAATGGAAAATAAATGTAGCTTTTCGTAGTGGCAGCTCTTCAGTGAAATGCTATCCCACAAAAGAAAATGGATATCAGCTGACGATTTCTCAGTGAAATATTGTAATACAAAACATTTCCATTCCTCTCAAAAATAGCAAATATTCCAATGAGGAAGCTATTAAATTCCTCATTTAATTAGGAAGTTAAGTAAATTCGTATGTCCAGTGACTAAAAATAAGCTGAACTTTCCGAAACCCAATTCCGAGAAGTAAACGAAGTGAAAGTAGTTAACTTTCTAGCGGGAACGCGGATGCGAGAGATGATACACATGAGATGAATTTCGTTTTATATCTTTAGATCTGGTGGCACTTGTAACCCTCCCTTTGACCTACTTTCAGTTGTCGTCGTAAGTTTGTGGCGTCAATAGGTCTCTACCGATCAGATATTTGTATTTTAGAGATACGCGCGCGACCGTTCATGTAAGTTTTTGTCACATCTGATTTTGTAAGATTTTACAAATAAATCCGTATTGTTTTAGACTGGCGACAGCTGGCAAGTGCACTTGCGACAGAAAATAATGAATAAAAGCACCCAGGACTCTACAAAGTGGGCTAAAATTAAAGGTGCTAAAGAGAAAAGCCGAACTAGGTATTGAAGAAGAGGAAGATGCGACGTCAGGGGAAAAAATGCAAACTCTGCCAAAAAGAAAAGCGAAATAGAATCACGAGCTTCAGTTATGAGATTTGCCAGAAATTTGTTTGGAGCACACTAAACACATTTTCTCAAATGGCAACGCTGCAATGAAATAACAATGAAACTATTTTCTTCCTTTTTATATCTAGCTTTCAATTACTTTTTCCTTTTTGTACATAAATTCCGTATTATTTTTTGCACTCCTGTACTTTACATGCAAATTGTCCTGTCAAAATATCGGGCAATTTCATTTATATTTTTTAATCAATTCAGTTAAGTTGTGGTCATTTTATATTATTATTGAAATTTATGTTTATATTGTTTCTGCTTCTTTTAAAATAAATAAATTGTAATTATTAATCCTAAACTATTTACTATATGATTTTAATAGCATCACCTTTGAAAATTCCCATTTTACTATAGAGTATGTGGGAAATACGCGCGACCTTTCATGTTGGTATGACGGCCTCACACGCTGGATGGTTAAATAATCAAAAAAATAAACTAGGACCAAGAGTATCACCTTATAAGTTATACTTAACCTTTTCTGAATGTACAAGTATTTATTTTCCAGTTCAATATAATGCTTTCACCATACGTTGTCACATTCCGAAAGCTTTTAATAAGGTTTAATGGAAACTTAAACAGATTTTTGTAAAAAAGCAAGAGAATTTGAGATTCATAGAGGTTATTTTTACTTTCTCGTGGGGAGAAAGGTCTAAATATTCAAAAGTAAGTTTAGTTATATTAACGTCCCGTTGTGAAACAACAGTAGGTCTATTTTGTGACGGACCTCTCATTTTGAACCACGGTTAGATGACGAGGATTACTCCTGAACTGGCACCCCCTCTCTACATCACACCACTGGAGCGACATTTGAGCTGACAGATTTAATGTTCAAGAGATCCCCTTATACGATGGTTCATCGGTGGAATTGAGTTTTGAACCCGAAACTCTCCTTTTATAAAGCCGATATCTTACCACCAGACCGCCGCGACAGGTCAAAAGTTGTGAATTCGAGATTTTGACGTGTCTCCATGTTTTAGATCCTGATGGTTCAGTTATCAGATTCAGTCAATTTAATTTGGTTCAGTCTATCTGTCTGTTGTTTCAGAAAAAATAACTGGAAAGATTCAAGATCCGTATGAGATTTATTGCATAATTTTGTGACCACTAATGTACTTTTTTTAAATTTTTGTTTCAATCTGTCTGGGGAAAAAACGAGTTTAAAACACAAACAAATCGTTATTAGAGAATATGCGAGAATGTTTTGGGGAGACTATTTCTGGTTTTTATGAAAACAATTGTAATAATTGTATGCAACAAATAAAAACACATCTGAAATTTGCGAATCATTACCGGCTGTCTGAAAAAAAAAAAAAAAACACGAAGGGAAATAAATAAAATCGAAAAAAAAAATATTTAATAGACGCATGCTAGTTTGTTGCCAGTTCGTTTTTTCAAAACGATCATACTTATTCACGAATGCGCTTAAAAACAAACAACAAAAAATTAGAAAAAAAAAAATTCTCATTTTTTCCCCATTTTTTATTGACTTCAACATTTTTTCCCGTAATTCCTTCTTCCATTTTTTTTGATATATATATAAACGGAAACGGAAGCCTTCTCATTTCCGCCATTAAACAAAGCTGACTAGAGAAATGAATAACAAGAAAAAAAATAATTAATTAGTTTTTTTTATATAATTCATAAATTTTTATTCCGAAAAAAGTTTAAAACAAAAGACGAACACAGAATGAAAGTAATTTTTGATTTGGAAGTAAACTAGAGAGGTCGATGCAAATGTAACGGAAACTTAACGTTGCTTCCTTTAAAGGAGGTTTTCCCGCCAAACAAGATACTTCAGAAAGAAATATCAATGGGTATGATAATGTCGATAGATGATAATGTCGTGTCCGTGTTTCCACGGAAAGGGGGAGGTGCAGTAACTTCTGCGGGTAAAGACTGAGCACCCAGAGGGCAGATGTCTGCCTTCTAGCTCATATGAAGTTGACACACATTCACTTGCAGGACCCCTTTTTACAGGGGGCACATTCACTCATCTCACAGATTGAACACAGAACAACCATGCCCGAAGCCGGGACGTCCAGATCACGGGAAAGATGCGCTTACCCTAATCCAGGACGCAGGCGTATGATTAGATACAACAGGCAAGAGAGACCGGCTTCCTTTTTTTATACCTTTCCCCCCCCCCAACCCAAATATACACACCAATTTTATCACGTTTTTAAAATCAAGGCTAATTTTAATTAGATCCTGTTTTAAGTGTTCGTCTAAAAATGAAAATCTGGATGAATGAATGAATAAATAAATAAAATAAGTCTCCATTTATTTCAAATTTTAGTTTTAGGGAAATATTATGCAATGAATAATAATAATTTGGGGTGGGGGGGATGAGCTTCAATCTGTTTTCAAAGAGTACGTAAAGCAGAGAGAATCAATTTATCAACGTGATGGGCTGAACGGTTTTCCATTTACTTCTATAAGAAGTATAAAAAAAAGTTTTATGATCGTCAAAAATTGTAAAATCCGAAGTGCCGATTTTCAATGAATCTCGATGTTTTAGATCTCCCTGAATTCAAAAAACAAGTTTTTAATATAAAGTCCGTTATTTTGTCTCTGATAAAACGCTTTGAGCTCGATAGATAAAACTGGGTCTTTACACAAAATTTATGTTTGTCATTTTGTCTTTGATGAAGAGAACTCAAAAATGTTCAAAATATTTTGATGGCACATCTATTTCTCACTAAACATTTCTTTAGAAAAAATCACACGTAGATCCATAAAAGTGCCCACTCATGGTCTAGAGCAGTGATGGGGAAACTTGTGTAGGATGGCCGCCACCCGCTTCAAACGTTTTTCTTTTTTTTTTTTAACTCTTGAACTTAATATTCTTGAATTTTTTAGAGCGATTTGTAAACGTTTACTTATTTGAGTCTTTATTTTTAATAATCGTGTGAGATCTTGATCCTGTTTCCATTATGAGGATTTGAATAATTGAAGGCAACAAATAATTGAAATTCGAAATCGAGTAGGCAATGAATAGAGCATAAATGTCAATGTTCATAAACATCTTTTAATCGCATATGTATTTTTTACCTGCTTTTACCAGTATTGCAATAATATTATGAGTGCTTCTCTGAAAGCAGATGCATTTTTAGAAGGTTGACCTGCTTTTACCAGTATTGCCTTATTATTACATATGCTTTTTGATAGAAAATGCCTTTTTAAAAGGTTGACATATCATAGCTGTTGTTGCTTTTGTTTTAGTGAATTTCGAATAGCTGCAGATTTGTTCTGGTGCAAGATACTTTTCTACATTTTAATATATCGAAAACACGTTCAATTCTGAAGTGTGAGACAGATGTCTATAAAATTCCTGTTAAATGTTTATTGCTTAACTCTTTACGATGCAAATACAATTTGGAATACATGAACTTCGTTTCAACAAACAAGTCAGTAATTACCTATCTAATGACAATTAACCCTTTATTTATCGAATTAAGTTGCCATCCATTTTTCAACTTCGTTTTTGCACCAGTAGTTTAGTTTCCTTTGCAGAATAATCCCAGTCAACCCAAGAAAAAAAATGTGATAAACAGAATTATCTTAATTAATTTGATTATTAATTAAGATATTTTTAATTCTTACTTTTAACTTATATTAATTTCATGTTATTTGGGTTGCATTCTCCCTGTTCATTAGAATACCTTCAGCAAAAAAAGTCATTAGTAAAGATATAAGCTAAATTTAAATGGTACTTTCAAGTACCATCGGCAAATAATACGTTTTAAAAGTAAAACTATTTTTGAAAGATGTCGGTATTTTTAATGAAATATAAACATCATGTATCAATAAGCGTGAGATCTCTTTCCTTGTAAGTTTAATGGAAATTCACACATTGATTTGATCTCTGTTCAAAATATTATTTTTATTTGTTCTAATGCTGCGATAAACAAGAAAAACAGAACAGGTTATTAAGGCGAAAGGGTTAAAACAAGTACCAAATTAGCGTCTCCGAGGATTTAATCACATCAGTAACACAGCCGTAACCCTAATTAAAGAAATCATGCTTCAGCAAATCAGTTTCCGACACAATTAAATTTTCACAGATATTACCGATCAACTTGTATAATCTCTCTTCCAATTTACACGCAATTCGGAAGGAGTACACTAAATAATATATCCATGTCACCAATAGCTGATCACTGACAGTTACTTTCCAACGAGACCGCAAAGCGTAAGGAGCTTATCTCCGCAGCCAGATTCTTAATAATAAGCTGGGAATCGTGAAATGTCACTTCAACCATAAAAATGACGAGGTAAAAGTTTCCTCCTCTTAATCCACGTGATTTGTTGTGCTCGTCTAACATTTCAGCGTGTCTGCCTGCGCTGGAGTGACTTCTTTTTTTCATCGCTGAGCGCATGTTGAAAGAAAACGAAATTGGAGGTAGCGTACCGGTACGCTTTGTGGAATCCGAAGACTGCTGAACTGATTCAGAAACGAGTATATGCACGATTCAAATGTTATTTTAATTTGGAAGTAGGATTTAAGATACTTAATCATGAATGTCAGAAGTTATCTATAGTGAATGTAATTGAAAATTATGATTGTCGATTTATGATTTGTTGTTTTGGTTTTTTGCAATTAAGGTATCCGATTACGTTAAAAGGAAAAAATTTTTGAAAATTGAATTTTTTGAAAACTATTTGAAACTGTGATTTTTAGATGTATTTTCAATTAAGATAAAAAATACTATGGATACAACAAAATTATTTAAAAATAATATATTTTGAGAAATTAGAAAATTTGTAGTACATTTTAAAGAAATTGATTGTCATTTTTCTTTTTCTTTGTACACAAGTTATGGAATAGAATGACGAATGAAATGAACCTGAATCTCAGAAAAATCTAGAGATGCAAAGGAGATAGGGGTAAAACTAAACATATACATTTTCCTTAAACTTAAAACGTTGTTTTTCTAAAAACACTTATAAACGAAAACGTATTTGACCAACTTTTGGTGTATTTCATTGCTCTTATTACTTAAAACACATGCTGAAATTTTTATGTAAATTCCTCACTTAGCTTTTGAGATACCATGTTAACGGTGGAGAATTTTTATCAACATACAAGTTATGAGAAAATAGAAGTTAAGGACAAATTTTAGCCGGAAAAAATATATGACCCTGGATGATAGGTCAGGCTTTTCTTTTTCTATAAAAGATAAATTGTTTGAAAAAAAAAGATAGATTGAAAAGATAAATTGTTTGAATTACAAGAAATAACAGTTTAAAAAAATTCGCTAATAGCCAGTGTTTACCTTAAGTTGGTATTATAACGTCAAATTAGCCTTCAATTTTAATAATCCAAGTGAATATAATTTTAATTGGCTAAAATTTTAATCATTTGCAAGAAGTAATATTGCTGCATATTCCGAGATTCTGACAAAAAAATCAGGCGTAGGATAGTCATACGCATTTTAGATAACTAAAATCAAATGAAGAAATGGAGTTGGTTTAAACTTCATGAGGTTTAAGGTATACGATTACGTTAAAAGCATTGGTTATCGCCCACATTGGCGAATTTTTTCTTGTAGAATGTCTTGTTCTTGTGGCGAATTCTTTTCTTGTAGAATGTCTTGTTCTTGTGGCGAATTCTTTTCTT
>JAPMOQ010023138.1:593592-618022 GCA_026543055.1 Argiope trifasciata
GCTATATTGCATGAAATATTTAATTGAAGTAAGTTGCTATATTGCATAAAAAATTAAATTGAAGTAAGTTACTATATTGCATAAAACATTTAATTGAAAATTTCAATGTGAATAAATATTCCTGGAGAACCAGCTGGTCACCAAAAATATGTATTATAAGAAGTGTGGCAATTTTATTTAAATTCTGTCCACTTGTTCAAGAGATATATGCATAATACAGATATACATTCATAACCCCAATGACTTCTATTTATAGTAAAATATGAAGCTAACATTATTAAATTTGACATATAGGATTCAGTGTTGTTAGAAATTCCAATTTTAAAAGTCATCTATTTTTTCATTTCACTTCATTTCATGGAGTTGGAAGGGGTTTCTGTTGGGGAGGGGGTTAACTGGCGCTTTTTCCGACGCGTGTTAAATTCAGAAAAAGTTTTGTTATTTGGTTTTAAAATTTCATACTCAGCTGAAAGTCTTTTGAAATATTTACAGGTTATTTTCTTCGTATGGAGTTATATTTTATATGTTTACAAATGTTAACCCAATTTCATGTTTAGCATTATGTCAGAAATATTTTCTCTATTTCCGAATTTTAACACACGTCATATTCAGTATTATGTCAAAAACAATTAGTATATACCATTTACAAGAAACGTCAGTGTAAAAATTAATATAATTATATCTTTACATGTAAACTTCCAATAAAAGGGGGCAGCGGTGGCTTGGTGGTAAGGACTCGAACTCAGTTTCAAAAATATTGAAATTTACTATCTCGAATTTCAAGTTATCGTATGAGAAAGTTAATAATAATAAAAAACGTTTTTATTATTATGAGAGAATTGTTATGAGAAAACATTTTTATTATTAAGAGAAAATTTTTATTCGAAGAGAGAAAACATTTTTATTGTTATGAGAAAACAATTTTTGAAGTCACGTGGTATTAAACCGACAGAAATCCTATTTAAACATGAAATAATATTATTAGTTTACGGAAAATTAAAAAGTGTATAAATTATTAAATAAAAATGGGTGTGATATTCTTACAACTAAACATTTAATTGCATATTTTAATGAATGATTCCATTTGATTTAAAAATATGGTTTCAGATATTGCATCAAAATAAAATGCTGCTGATGCGTTTGATAAAAAAGGAATAAAATAAAAGCGAGTTTTTAAATTCTAACTATCAAGGCAAAAAAAAAATAAAAAATAAAATAAAACGCTCATGTGCCCAAAAAATGAAACAAAAAAAAAATGCAGTAAAACATTTCAGATAATATTCACAAGAAAGTATAAATTATATCAGAATTGCTTTACTTTTGTAGAAACCTAATTTATCCGGACATTCCAAGACATTCCTAATATTTCCAATTTCAAAGATTTAAAATAAAACAAAATCAATAAGTTTTGAGTGAAAGAATAATTCAAAATAAGCACCGCTTTTAAATTTCAGATAATGTTCACAAGAAAGTATAAATGATATTAGAATCGAGCTACTTTTGCAGAAACCTAATACATGCGAATATTCCAAAACATTCCTACTATTTCCTATTTTAAAGATTTAAAACAAAAAAGTTTTGATTGAAATAATTATTCAAAACGAACGCAGCTTTTAAATTCTACCAATCCAAAACAAAAGAACCCTGTTTCATCAAAATGTCAAACACTCTATTAAGAAACGTTTCTCTTCAATAAACATTTCTTGTCAACAAAAGAGAGCTTTCCGCCGCCTGACTGAGCTTTCTGAATGGGGAACTTTAGAAGCCTTTTATTTGTTCCTCTAAGTTACGCCAAATAAAACTCGCCTTTTATTGCCTGCAGGCAAACCTGATAAAGCTTTTATCACTCGCCGTTTGCATTAAGGTGCCTTTTATACTCGTTAAATCCCGGGAAATAAACAAGCATTTCATTTGCTGGCACTTGTTTAAATTTCAGGACTCATTTTGTTACATTTTGTTGCTTTTGTGACATGTAGCAGAATGTTGAGTAATTAATTGCCTTCAAAAACGGTTCTAAATTTGTTTTTGTCCGCTTTATTGGAAGAGAAAGCATTAGTAATGAAATAAGGAAAGATTCCTGTATCTCAATGAAATGTTGCGATGTATTAAATAAAACATATATAGTAACAATTTGATAAACAAAATACTTACTCTAATATAATTTTCCATGGTCGTATATAAAGCTGAGTGGAAATGAGAGAGTTCTCCCCCCCCTTTTTGTTTGCATATTGTCCGACTGGAAATTTCAAAAGTATTAAAGCATAATGTAAATAGGTCGGCGGTAGCCTGGTTGGTAGAGCGTCAGTCTCGCAACCGAAAGGTCGCGGGTTCTGTCCTCGACGTGTCCAAAGACCGCCGTGTTGGCACATGGCAGTTGGGGCACGTTCAATAGGTCGTGACTGCAAAGTCCTCCAAGATCCCATAACAAAAGATACCTCTGGGGTACTGAGTCAATCTCTGATTGGGGTTCTAAATTCTGACTTGCGGATGGATGAATGAGTTCGACCACCCCTTAAAGAGGGTTGTGTCGAGTGTGTTAGAGCAAAGTCGCGATGCTCAATCACAACGGAATCATGCTCAATCACAACGGAAGGCGCACACTTCTGCCTTCATTCGAAAGAGCTCCGCTCCTTCGAGCTTGGTATGACCAAGTGGCATTAGACCCACCACCCATAATGTAATGTAGTATAATGTAATGAACTTTTTTAGTATTAAAATGTGGCCGGTTAGCCTGGTTGGATTAGGTGGGGTCTTGAATTAACATCCCTTGGGTTGGGAGTTCATGCCTCGCTGGACGAAGACTTTCCGTGCACACGATGACTGGTGTACTTATAAATATGCCGTGGTCCCAAAGTTCTCCATGTCGAGTGTAATACCATTGGGGGTGCTGGATCAGAATTGATCTTTCTCTGATTCAGATCTAAATTACCACGTGTTAATGAAATGCTTGATTGAAGTCCGTCCCATAAAAAGAGTTGAGACGCATGAGCAACTAAGACGTACTCTTGGGCTAGGATACGCTACTGAAACCAAATTCGCTAAAAATCGGCTTAAAATCGTTGATTGAGTCAACGGGCTTTTAGTGACAAGTGCTATAAGCAACAATGATGTTTAAAAGGGCAAATTTATCGAAACATCAAAATTTACGAATAAATCTAAGCATGAATAAAATTAGTTGTAGGATCATAAATTTTGCATTTTCCTTTCTGGATTGAAACAATGATCAATGAGCGAAGGTCTGCATTTTCAATGTGTTAGTTTTGCTGATTCAAATTTCATTCGTTATATTTTTATTTTATTTACAAATTATCGTTAATATTTCTTTAGACATATGCTTTATTTTGTATTTACTAAAATTTATAGGCGTTATGAGTATATATGCTATGTATTATATATGCTCAGGTATACTTTTTTATGAATGTTATACATTATATATGTTCATATATGTTTGTTTATATATGTTATTCATTGTATATGTTCATGTACTATATGTGTTTTATTTTGTCTGATGTAGGGAGGAGAACCTCGTAATTGAAGAACATACATTTCTGGCGTGGTGATTGGTTGATATATTAAAAGATGGGAGTCTGGTTCCTCCTATAAATACGAGAAGTACTTCCTTTGGAAAGGATTGTGCCGTGGTCGGTGATGGCTTTTAGAATTCAACCACAATTCACGCTAGTATTGCTGTAGCAGAAGTCTGTCATTCAAGTTTCTCCGTGAGCTTTTTAGTGGGTCGGAGTAATTAGTTTGTGATGTTTTATTTTCTATTGAATTCTCCTTTTTTTAGTTAGTGAATAATTATTTGTTTTAATCTGACTTCATTCATAAATTTTGATTTTACAAACAGAATGGATAGAGAAGATCCTATAACAAGTCAACAAAACTCTTAATAAATTTACATCTAATCTGAAGAGATTTTTTAATTATTAATTATTTAAAAATCTGATTACTATTTCCAATGCAATTGGTCTATGTGGGTCAATGTTTTTACAACTTCCATTATTTATTTTTGATAATCGTATCTGAGATACTGATAATAAAATAACTGCCTGTCTAGATGAACACATCTTCTAATTGTTTAAAGTTAGTTTTTATTCAAATATTTTTTACAGGACCATTATTAAAGATATTAGCATATTATAAATTTTACTTTCTTCGTTTGTTTCGCATATAATATAAAACTGTGATTAAATCTGTTTTTAAATTAATGAAAATTTTAACCAGATATACACTGAAGTGACAAAAGTCATGGGATGACTGTTAATATCATGTCGGTCCTCCTTTTGCCCGGCGAAGTGCAACAACTCGACGTGTCATGGAGTCCACAAGTCGTTGGAAGTCCTCTGCAGGAATATTGAGCCATGCTGTCTGTATAGACGTCCATAATTGGGAAAGTATGGATGGTGCAGGAGAACGAACGAACCTTTTGATGATGTCCCATTATTGCTCGATGGGATTCATATCGGCCGATCTAGGTGGCCAGATCATGCGCTGGAATTGTCCAGAATGTTCTTTAAACCAAACGCGAACAGTTCTGGCCCGGTGACATGGCGCATTGTCATCCATAAAAATCCCATCGTTGTGTGGGTACGTGAAGTCCATGAATGGCTGCAAGTGATCTGCAAGCAGCTGAACATAACCATTTCCAGTCAATGATCGGTTCAGTTGCATCAGAGGACCGAGTCCATGCCATGTAAAAACAGCCCACACCATTATGCAGCCACCACCAGCTTGAACAGTGCCTTGCTGACAGTTTGGGTCCATGGCTTCGTGGGGTCTGCGCCACACTCGAACTCTACCATCAGCTCGTAGCAACTGAAATCGTGACTCATCTGACCACACCACGGTTTTTCACTGGTATAGGGACCAGTCGATATGTTCACGAGCCCAGGAGAGTCGCTGCAGGCAATGTCGTGCTGTCAGTAAAGGCACTCGGGTCAGTCTTCTGCTGTCATAGCCCAAGGAAGACAAATTTCGCCGCACAGTCCTATCGGACACGTCCCTCGTACGTCCCAAATTGATTCCTGCAGTTATTTGACGAAATGTTGCGTGTCTATTCACATTGACCATTCTACACAGACGTCGGCGGTCTCGGTAGTTAAGTGCAGGTGGTCGCCCACTGCGCTGTCCATGATGGGATGTGATGCCTGAAATTTCATACTCTCGGCACACTCTTGATACTGTGGATCTCGGAATGTTGAATTCACTAACGATATCCGCAATGGAATGACCCATGCATCTAGCTCCAACTAACATTCCACGTTCAAAGTCTGTTAATTCTCGTCGTGCCGCCATAAATCACGAAAGACCTGTTCACATGAATAACTTGAACACAAATGAAAGTTCTGGAAAACGAACTGCGCATTTATACTTTTTCGCTGCGATACTACTGCCATCTGTATATTTGCACATTGCTATCCCATAACTTTTGTCACTTCAGTGTATAAATAAATATATAGTGAATGTGAATTAATAGTAATTGAAAAACATTTTGCTGATAAAAGTGAATGAGTCATGGCAAAAAGTGGCACAGCCATCAAAAATTCTATTAAGAGCAGTTTATTTTAAATAAACGTGATTTTATAATGAGTAATAAATAAAAGTTTTTAACGGTTTTTGTTAACATATCTTTACCAAAAACAAATATCAGCTTTTTTGTGAACCACAATTCACATGTACTTTTCAGATAATTAAACATCACATGTGAACACGGTGCATTTATGAAAAAATATAGAATAAAAAGTGAAAGTTTTTTTAAAGAAGTATTTTTTACCTAACAAAAAAGAACACCAAACAATCTGCTAAAAACAACTTACTTAAAGTAAACATTTCATGTAAACAAATGAAAATTTTCCTTCTTAGAATAATAAAAAATAAAACAATGAAATAAACTAAATAATAAAAAAGAAATAATAAAATAAATAAAATATTTGAAAAAATGAAAAAATGAAATTAATAAAATAATAAAAGAGGAATAATAATAATAATAAATGAAATAATGAAAAAATACAAATTATAAAGTGAATTATTTTTTTTTAAAGAAAGAAGTATTTTTACCTAATAAAAAAAATCACCAAACGATCTGTAAAAAAATTTCATTTAAACTAAACATTTCATGTAAACGAATGAAAAATTTCCTTGTTAAAATAATAAAAAATAAATAATAATAAAAATGAAATAATGGAAATATACAAAATAAAAAGTGATATATATATATATATATATATATATATATATTAAAAAGTAGTATTTTTACCTAACAAAATAAAATAAAAGAAGAAACACCAAACGATCTGTTAAAAACAATTTATTTAAAGTAAACAAACGAAAAAGTTCTCTATTTGACGCCGTCTCATAATCTTAACACTTCTTTGACTTTCTATTTGTTCTTTTAAGTTGCTGGAAATAAAACTACATTTTATTACCTTAAGAAATACCTGATCACGCCTTTATTTCTCGTCATATACATTAAAATCCCAGTTAACGCTCCTTCTGACTTTTCATCTACTCAGGTGAATTTTTTTTTTCACTCCGCCAGATTTGTTTAAGTGTCAGGTGAATTCAGCTAATTTTGTTTTCAACCCGTCAATGCAGATAGGAGTGAAAATGATTCCGCGATGCTCATTGGTTCTGATTATCACGTGGTATTTTGCCCTTGAATACAATCGCCACCTCGATACCTTCAAGTTGTAGCAGCAATAAGTATGAGTATAATCACACGTGCGTATAACAGAGTTATTCGTTTTCAAACATTTTGTTGTTATTTATGGAGTCGTTGACTCCATTTCTCTGCTTTTAATTTGAATTATTCAAAAAGAATAAAGAAATATTTTTAATATTTATTTTAAATTTTGTATTCGCCACTTTTTTTTCCTTAAATTCTAACAGTTATTAGTAGTAGTGGTGTTGTCGTTTCTAATTCGTCACTTGGCATTGACAAGTCCGCTGACTCAAGAGTCAACGATTGTAAGTCGAAGTTTTTTGCATCTCTTGGCTTTTTAGTAGCGTCATCTAGGACCTAAATATACTAGTTCACACATCACAACCCTTTTTACGAGATGGACTTGATTCATACATTTCATCAATAGATTGTAATTTAGATCTGGGCCAGACAACGATCAGCTCTGAGCCAGTACCCCTAGTGGTATGACTCTCGACATGGAGGACTTTGTGACTACGATAAATTTATACGTGCGCCAGCTACCATACACGAAGGTCTTCAGCCTGCAGGGTTCGAACTCGTAACCTAAAGGACAGGAGTCCAACGCCCTACCAACCAGGATATTCCAGCCTAACAGTAGGGCAACTACTAACCAAAGTAAACATTCATTAAAAGATTTATTTAATCCATATTATTTTTTCCTTATAACATTGTCCTAACATTAAAAATGATAAAATTTAACATTTTAAATATTTTAAAAAACTACATGATTTTTAGAATGTATTCAGTTTCCAAAACAAATTCCAATGATGTTTTCAAATGACAAACGGAAAAAATTATCAATGGGGGCATTCTGACTCCGTGTCTCTAGTTTTTAAGCAACACTGTAAGCCGTTGTAAAGCAGAACTGGGACTATTTAGGAACGGACGTCATCATTTTGAACCACGATCAGATGACGAGGACGACACCTGAGATGACATCTTACTCTCCACACCACACCACACCAGCGGGAGAATATTTGGCCAGACAGATTTAACGTGCAAGAGATACCCTCACACAAAGGCTCTTCGGTAGAATTGAGTCTCGAACATGAAACCCTCTGGTTCTGAAACCGAGACCTTACCACCACCACGACCCCGTTGTTACCTCTCAGTCACCATGCAAGATCCTTTAAATATTTTATTCATTTGTCGATTGTTAAAAATACCCACGTTTTAGTTTAGTTTAGTTACACTTCCGTCCCCTTTTGAAGTAATATTAAATCGGCACGGACCTCGTAGTAATTTTGAATAGCGTTCAGATGACGACACTTGAGTAGGCACGTCTCCCTCTAAACTTCCACACCGCCCCAAAATATTTGGCATCGATGGATTTAACGCCCTCCGACTCACGGTATTTCTATGGTATAATCAGGTATCGTACCTGAAACTCTATGGTTTCGAAACTGAGACCTTACCATTAGGTCACCACGAAAATTCCTATCGAATGGCAAGAAGTTGATTGATTTTTCGGGAAAACTTAAAACAAATATTCGTATTGGTGAATAATTATAAATCGAATTACTTTTCTATGAGCAAAGGGTTTTGGGAGCATTTGTATCAGTTTTTTATATAAAAGTCTAAATTTTTTTAATTTAAAATCTTAATCAATTTTTAAGTAAATTTTATTATTAATATTTAAAATGCGAGGATTGTATTTAATGGCGTTTATTTAGATTTTGAAGCCCAAGCAAGTCGGTAATTTTCTATAGTTTTGCTGCAAGATAACGCCATAAAAAGCAGAAAGATTTATTAAAAAATATTTTAGGTATTTATAAGTTTTAAGCAGATGTTCGCATTAATATTTGGAATATGAGGATTGGTTTACTAGTGTTTAATCAGATCTTGAAGCATAAGCAAGACGTTAATTTTCTATAGTTTTGCTGCAAGATAATGCCATAAAAAAGTGAAAACGATTTCAATACTAAAAAGCAAAAAATACAGTAATGCATTTGTCATACGGGAGAATGAAGTGGACTCCACTATTTCCCCAATCGATTAATCGATTCCATTATCGTTTAAATATCTTCTATTAACATGACATCGCTCATAAACTGAAGAATAATCTGTGATTGCGTGATTCAAAAGCCATTCAAAACCCTATATAGCGTCTTCCGTTAGATAACATTGGACACGCTATTTCTTGAGTTGTAAAAACGAGATAAGAAAATGTTTTTCAAAATTATTACTGTTTAAAAGAGTATTGAGATTTCAAAGTTTTCGGTGCTTAATATCGCACTAAAGCTTTTTTTACAATACGTAAAAAATTAAAGTAGCAATTTAGATTACTTTTATTATTTTTTTAAAACAATTATGCCTACTGTTCCATTTTTGGAACACCCCTCACATAAAAATTATATTTATTATATTGTTTTACCTAACATATAGAAAATTCACGTAAAAATTCCTATATTTTAAACTTGAATGGGTTAATAAATTTTTCACACTGTAAAAGTAATCTAAATTATTTGTTGTAACAGCAACTTAGATTATTTTGTTGTAAAATAAACATATTATTTTGTAGTAAAATAAACTTAGATTATTTTGTTGTAAAATAAACATATTATTTTGTAGTAAAATAAACTTGGATTAAAAATGAATCCAAGTTTGTTTTACAGAAAGTTTTCATTCTTTTATTGACTATTTTCGTGATTTTTTGTAGTTTATTGTTTCTGTAGATAGGGATAAAGTTTCAAAATTATATAACTTATGAATCAAGCAAAAATGGTTATTCCGGGATGCTTAGGATACGATGTTCGAATACCGATTGAATTGTTTTTGACAACATATTTAAACTTTTAAGAGCATATCACTGTGTTTTAGGAAAACTTTTTCCAACATTGTTATATTATAGTTTTATATTTATATAAAACTATAAAGTAATAATGTTACTTTATAGTTTTATTCCTTATATAGCATTATATAGTTTTTAAATATTTATTATTTCATTATAAGTTTATGTAATTATAGTTTGATAGTTTTGATACAGTTTGTTATAGTTTTTTATAGTTAGATTTTTCTTATATAGTTTTTATATAATTTTATTTATTATAATTTTTATGCCTTATTTTTTTATTATTTCTATCTTTCAGGAAATTTTATTTCAACAATTATTCATTTTGAAGACTCGTTTTTATTAAAAAAAACCTTTTAATTCACACTTAAGATTATGAATTTAACATTACAAAATGTAATTTGTTTGCCATATTTTTTTCCTCAAATTTTATGTTTTCCAAAAAAATAGTATGAAAATATCTTACCCAAGGTAAATTATTAAAGCGCGATGCAATATTAAAAATAATAATAATAATTCAATGCTGATAGTTTGATTGATAATTTTCATTTCATTTGTGTGTTTAAAAAAATCTTTTACTACTACGGTAAACTACGCATAAATAAACTATTAAATATTTTAATAGAAATATAGTTAATCAATCCAATATCCACAAAAGATTCTAGACAGTTTGTAAATTTAGGCAACAAACATTATATGGCCTCTATTTTAATAAGATTATTCATTTCATTCCGTATTTTAGTTGAAAATTAATGATATATTTTGGGTTCATTTTTTATTTTTTTAATAATTCTGCAAATATATTCGCTTTTTACTTTCACAATCACGCAATATACAAAAAAATTACTTATCAAAAAGTTCGAAAAGGAGATTTTGCCGAATCTCCAATTTTACACCTCCTTGAGTTTGAAAAATGTCTGTCTGCCTGTCTTTGAGGACGATAGCTCAAAATCACTTTGAGTATACGGTCTTTACAACAAACTTACAGATTTCAATCACATTTTGGTCTATATGTCTGCCTGTTCAATTATTAGTTAACACGATAACTGCGAAATGAAGAGAGATTCATGAGTAAAATTCGGTACAGAAATTTAATATCTATTTTGTATACAGCCATTAAATTTTGAATCAAAACCCCAAAAAAGTAGGAAAACAGCTGTAATTTCAAAAATATATTAAAGTGATAACTCAACTACATATATATATATATATATATATAATCATAAAATTATTAAAACAATCAAAACACATTTCTTGAACAACAAACTCGGTTTTGACTCGGTTGTCTTATTTTGTTAATTAATATATATATATATATATTATTTCTATTGACTATTTTTCTTTTTTTCTATTGATTATTTTGATTCGGTTGTCTTATTTTGTTAATTAATTTATATTCATTTGTATTTTAGTTGTAGCTGCATTTGCGCTCTCTAAATACAATGATTGATTTAAAAACATTTTAATTCTTAAAACTTGTTTAATCAGTAATGATTTTTAGTTTCGATTCCGGTTTTGGTTTCGTTTCCGTAGTTACTTCTGTTTCTGTTTCGTTTAAATAATTCTTTGAATATAGTATTGTGGATTTGTTTCATTAATTGGTTCTTATTCCTTTACCTTTCATTTTGTGAACTTTTAGCGTGTAATTCTGAATTGAGTTTTAATTTCGATTTCGACCTATTTGGTTTCGTTTTAATTTTGTTGATCATGAAATGTGTTTTGATTGTTTTAATAATTTTATGATTGTATATATATATATATATATATATGTAGATGGATGAATGGATGGATGGATAGATAGATAGATACAAAGACTTAAATACATCAAATTCGACATGTGATTTTGTGATAGCAATTTTTTTTCAAATTTTGATTTCAATCGTTTAAGAAAAAACACATCTAACGGAGAAATTTGCCTTTATTAGAGAATATGTGAGAAAGACTGTGGGAGAAAACACCAGACATTTATTTATCAGTTATAACACCAATCTATACGACATTTGCGTTTGTACATAATACTAACTGATTACTCTGCTTAATAGTTTTTTTACTTATTAAATGAATGTACGGTAACAGATTGTAGTATCGTATTAACCGATAAAGTTCTACCACGGTACTAATATTTAACTGTTCATAGATTTTATATTTTTCATAACTTATTTGACAACTAGGAAAATAAATTTTAACAATGGGCTAGTTTGCAGTTATAGGCAACTGCTTAATATGCCAACGTTATTCATATGAGAATATCTACCCGTTTGACAAATTTAGTCTTATATTTGAAGAAAATTTGTATTCAGTTGTTAGAATCATGTGAAAAATTTTCTTTCTTTTAACTATGGGTGCAGTTTATAGTCACCCTATTCACATATATTTAGATATTTTATCAAGAACTGTACGTGATTTTTCAAGAAATTTCTAAATCATAAGTCGAATGCAGAAAGTTCGTTAAATTCAACCGCATAAAATACTAAATTGAAAAAAAAAATTTAAAAATAGAAATAGCCTTCCCTTTTTTTCTGGAGAAATATTTTTTAAAACCCCATAATATAACTTATGCATTTAATATTAGTTATTAATTAATAACAAATGTAATATAAACTCATATTACTTACGCAAATAAAAGTAAAATTAAATTCAAACTCATGAATTTATTTTTATTTTGATTTGCGTAAATAAACTCACCTAATGCCCCACACATACAAATCATAAAATATAACATTTTATGCAAAAAAATGTATTCTAAAAACTAAATGAAAGTAGAAAAAATCAGATGTGGTAAAAAACGGAAAATATTTTATTCATTTCGCCAACGCCACCAATTTTCTTGCACAGGAAAAATGCCACATTTAATGGATAAATAAACAATTATTCTTCTACTTTGCATTCAACCATATTTTATGTCCCATACTGTAAACTGAATCTTTCAATTTGCGGATAAATGCTTAAGAATATATTTATTTTAATGAAAAAATTCAAGATTAATAACTTTTTGCGATCGACATATAGCAAATTCTTCCGGAACTATGAATAAAAAAACTTATAATAAATAAAATATCTGGATGTATATCTATTTCAATACTCAGAAATGGCATATACACACACTTTTTTTTAGAAAATTAAATATATGGCTTTTAGACATAACAAATATAGAAAATACCGATAGTATAAAACAACAAACTGCATAAATGTATTAAGAAACATATGATGAATAGAAATGCATACGAAATTATAAACAAAATGCATTTATAAAGTTACAAAAACACTTACCTTAACCTTTGTTACAAATTTATATTTATAAAATCTATTTTAAAATCCTATTGTAAAACATATTATGAAATCAAGTGTTGTTAATGAATTTCTGAGCTGCTAGTTTTGAAATGGAAACTGAAATTGCTAAAGAACATATCATTTGAATTTTAATAATGTTTGAAGACATCGTAGGGTTTGAATCCGCCAACATAAATAATAATAATTGTTATTGTAAAAGTTATAATGACAATTATTAACTGAGTATAATATAAGACGTTCCACAATCAATACGCTCGTTCAAGTAGACGATTGTAAAAACTGCTTTGCATTTTATCTTACAAAGTTTTATTAACATATTATTAAATTGAGTATAAGCATATTCCTGAACATGTATAAGCATATTATTAAACTTGTAAACTTATAAATAAATGTTAACATATTATTAAACTTGTATTAGCATATTATTATTTGTATTGGCATATTATAAACTTTCTTAATATTATTAATTAAAAGATAATTATTTTTCACTTTACGGATTCTTTATTACATTATGAAGACGGATTACGGATTCTTTACGATATTATTGCGTTATTCTTTATTACATTTTATTTATACATTTAGATATTTTATATTTCCTCATTAAGTATCACATAATAATTGATATTATTAATATTTCAACTTCAGTAATATAAAATATGTCTTAACAATAAAGGTATTATTGGTAAAAGATTTTTCTTTTAAAGGATTTTTTATTACATTAAATGATATTTCTTCATTCAGTATCATATAATAATTCATATGATTAGTATTTCAATTTCAGTTATACAAAATATGTTTTAACAATAAAGTTTATCTCACATTCCATATATTTTTCAAACTCATATTGCACATAAAATAAAAGATAACACAATGCAACAAAAACATGAAGAAAAAAAAACATAGATAAACTCACCTTGAAAGCGACGTCATAAGGTTCCAAACTGAGCGACGGCTTCAGCACTAATCCATTCTTCTCCGGGACTTTAGTACCCGTCACTTGATTGGCACTTGTCACTGCTAAGGGGGCATTTTTGGTCGTCTTCTGGGACGAATTGTCGTCCGAGTCGTCGGAAGAGTCACTGTAATCTCGGGACAATCGTCTGTGAATGATTCTTTGGCCGTCAGCCATTGAGCCCGACAAAAACAACAACAAAAATAATTTATTGGGATATTCGGAAAAAAATATTCCTGCAAACGATTTTGAACCGAAGACACCTGTGGATCGAGCTCCAAGGGTGGGAGAATCGAAAGCCCAGAGCAGCCGGTGTTGTGTGACAGATGTGTGCACAGCAGCGGGGCCCTTCCTCGCGTTTACACACACGTGCAGCGTTTACTTTTACGTCTTCTGTGCCAACTGTTGCATTTCTTTCCGTCCGACGCGAGAGCGGAGATAAAATTGCTTTGGTGGCGCCATCTAGGGAAGATGTGGGGAACCAGCCAACTGTTGATTCCTGATGCCCAGATGATTGTGACATGGATAGATGCATGAGGGAGGGAAAGAAATACTGTCGAGGATAGGGGTAGTGGGAAAGGGGGTAGGATTAATGATTCTATTTGACGTAAAATTGCGGTAAATAGCCTTTCTTAATAATTAAGTAGGCTTTCGATTTTCCACTACAGTGCATGTTTTTAGTTAATCGTTCGATTTGGTATCATATATATGTACTATTTATACATATCATATGTTACTGTTTTTAGTTACGCTTACTCAAACGAATTCAAAACTTCTGCTTATTTACACAGAGTTCGAATTTCTGTTTAATTCGACACACACGAATGCAAAACATTAAAATAAAAATATACAATTCTATTTTTTCCCCACAAATGTAAATTTTGTTTTGTTTTCGTACTAATTGATGTCAAGTCTTGTAATCTTGTATTATTTGAGGCAACGACTATTCATATAATTAAAAAGGTATAACATAATAGAACATCGCTCTATTCAGAAAGGCTATTTACGTAAAATCGCGGTAAATAGCCTTTTTTTATAATTAAATAGGCTTTCGATTTTGTGCATGTTTTTAGTTACGCTTACTCGAACGAATACTAAACTTCTGTTAAATTACACAGAGTTCGAATTTTTATTTATTTCGAAACAGACGAATGCAAATATTAACCTGTTTATGCCTAAGGTTTAAAAAATTGGAATTTTGCATGAAATTTCTTTATGTTAGGTAAAAAAAAAAAATAATGACTATTACGTGAGGGGTGTTCCAAAAATTGAACAGTAGGCATAAATGGGTTTAAAAAAATGAAAAAAAAAATGAAGATAATTCTTTTTTTCCAAAAGTGTAAATTTAGTTTAGCTTCCTTACTAATCGATTTCAAATCCTGTAATTTTGTATAATTTGAGGAAGTGACTGTTCATACATATAAAAAGATAGAACAAGATAGAACAGAAATAGTTCCTTTTTTGAATTTGAAGTAAAATCTTGGTAAATAGCCTTTCTTTATAATTAAATAGGCTTTCGATTTTGTGCATGTTTTTAGTTACGCGTACTCGAAAGAATACAAAACTTCTTTTTAATTACAGAGTTCGAATTTCCATTGAATTTGAAACAGACGAATGCAAGCATTAATAAAAAAAAAGAAATATAATTCTATTTTTCCCCACAAATGTAAATTTTGTTTTGCTTTCGTCAATTTTTGTTCTGTCAATTCAAATTTTGTTTTGTTTTGATGTCAAGTCTTGTAATTTTGTGTAATTTCAGGTAATGACTATTCATGTAGATAAAAAAAAATATAACATAATAGAACAGAAATACTTCTTTTTTTGCCATTCGCACAATTATTTTAACTTACGTCATTTTTAAAATAAATTCCGTTTCTTTAGAATAATTAAATGATATTCACTGACAAAAATGTCATCTGTATTGTAGATATATTTTTAAAATTTCTGCATATCTGTATTAAAAATAAAAGGCAGATAAGAAAAACGTGTCTTCGATTTATCTGAACTGTAGATAAGTGAAAAGCAAAATATTTGTATTTTCCAGGGATCTATCTACCATGTAAATCTAGAAAAAACTGACTAATAAGTTAATTAGGGAAATGGTCAATCGTTTTATAAATATTATTTGCACTTTAAATCGGCAATTGTAACTGAAATAATGTATCCCTTTGGTATTTCA
Source organism: Argiope trifasciata (assembly GCA_026543055.1). NCBI lineage: Eukaryota > Metazoa > Arthropoda > Arachnida > Araneae > Araneidae > Argiope > Argiope trifasciata. The sequence continues at coordinate 609,512 of JAPMOQ010023138.1, forward strand.
GTTGTATTAGTCAATAGCGGAATTAAAACTGAGAAAATTCTTCCATTTTCATTGTATCCATTTTTTTGTACTTTTTTGAGCGCTTGCCCGATGTATAAGGCTATTGTGGAGTAATAGAATGTATATTCATGAAAAGGCACAAGGACATTTTTCCTAGTACCTTCCGTTTGAACAGACAGTTCGTGGTTTACATATAATTCAATATTATTATATTATCGAATGTTTGCTATCGTATAACTTCAAAGCTGGAAGCTATAAATTAATGTGGCAAAGTGATTCATTCAAAGGCACTTCGCAACTGCAGCATGCGTATGGCGTATTAATACAATAATTGGTTCATTTAACTTTTACATGCTATAGGTATATCCACCAGTAAAAAAACACTATTCATTTCAGAGCTTTCAATGTTTTCCCGAAAACACTTTCCAACATAATTGACGTGTGCAACTGTTCACAAGCAATAACAAAGCTAGTTTGTGGCTTTTCAAAGTTTATGAAGACATAAAAGGAGTTGTAAATATAGTGTGCGTGTTGTTTTACTATCAATATAGTTAGGTAGTTACACTGGTCAATATAGTTAGGTAGTTACACTGGTCAATATAGTTAGGTAGTTTCATTCAAATCCCGTCTAAAAACAAATTAGCATTACAGCTATTCTTAGATGGGCATCGAAATTTTGAAGATGACGAAGATAACATCTGAATCTGCTTTTTAGGGCGTTTGATTCTCAACAGGGCATTTAGAATGCAATAGACAGACATACACAGCAGTTCATTCATGAAATGCCGGATTCCAATTCAGAATCCTCAGATTAGAAACTTATAATTAGGCTGCATTGCTCTTACTTCACTTCTAGAGACATTGGAAATGGATTTGGAAAGGGTTTTTTTGGCTTATCTTAACATTTGAATGTAAATAGAAAAAGTAATTATTTATAGATAAAATATACTTAAGAGGATTCCACAATTCATTTTGTAAATAAAAAAGAAACTAATACCTTTATATATGTATTTATTTTTTCATTACTTTCATGATTTTTTATTGCTCAAAAATAGTTGAGCAAATTCATATATTCGAGATTGAGGAATGCCAGAAAATCGCAACCATTCAAATGCAACTATTATAACGAGTTCAAATGCAACTATTTATAAATTAGTAATTACTGGATTAAAGTTTCCTTGATAAAACTTATATATATGAAGTCAAAAATCTTTTTTATTTTTTACTAAATGTTCTAATTTTTCAAAGCTCATTAGAAACTGCAAATTATGCTTAGCTAAATGACACCACTTTTAAATAATTTACAGGATCCCTACTTGAATGCATCAGCCGTTCATTCTAACAACTAACTCCTAACTAAACTAAAAGGAATACATTCTAAAATGCATTACATTCATTGAAAATAAATCTTATCATCTGAAAATGTGGGGTTGAATTTCAAATATTATAGAGTTTAAAACTGAAAGCTAAGTCTTTGTTACTGCCTCGTTATTCAGTAAAAAAATCACTTTCTTGTCACTGTATTTTGATTCAAACTGTGTATTCTCTTTGCAATACGTACCTTTCTTCCACATTTTAACGATATTCGAATAATAACCATCAGAAAATCTTCCATATTTTTTAACATTTAGAGTTAAAAAGTATTTATTCCGAAAATTCCTGCAGGTTTTTCCGAAATTGGCTTCGTTTTCCAAAAACATCGTTTGACATTCGACCTTTATCAAAAAACATTGTTGCCTCAAAATTTATTTTTAAGTGATCAGCATGCTTTCTAAATAACTGCATTTACAACGATTGGCTGCATTCAATTATTTTAACCTTAACAATAGCAGCATAATCAGTGGCAGTTTTCGGTGTTTTAAGGGCAGAGATGATACGCATTCTGAGACTACGCTATTAATAAACTTATCAATTTAGTTTCTCATTTTGACAGATCCTTACATAATCGTGACTTTATCAAAGTTAATCTATTTTGTTTCATGGTTTGTCAAAGTTAATTAATTTTATTTTAGACTTTGTCGATGTTAATCTATTTTGTTTTAGAATTTGTGAAAGTTAATCTATTTTGTTTTAAACTTCGTCAATCTATTTTGCTTTAGACTTTGTCAAAGTTAATCAATTTTGTTTTAGACTTTTTCAAAGTTAATCTATTTTATTTTAGACTTTGTCAAAGTTGATCTTTTTTGTTTGAGGCATTGTCAAAGTTAATCTATTTTGTTTTAGACTTTGTCAAATTTAATCTTTTTTGTTTGAGACTTTGGCAAAGTTAATTTATTTTGTTTCAGACTTTATCAATCTATTTTGTTTCAGACTTTAGCAATCTATTTTGTTTTAGACTTTGTCAAAGTCGATCTTTTTTGTTTGAGACATTCTCAAAGTTAATCTATTTTTTTTATACTTGCCAAAGTTAAACTATCTTGTTTTATACTTTGTCAAAGTTGATTTATTTTGTTTTAGCTTTGTCAAAGTTAATCTATTTTGTTTGAGGCATTGTCAAAATTAATCTATTTTGTTTGAGGTATTGCCAAAGTTAATCTATTTTGTTTTAGACATTGTCAAATTTAATCTTTTATGTTTCAGACTTTGTCAAAGTAATTTATTTTGTTTTCGAGTTTATCAAAGTTCACCTATTTTGTTTGAGCCTTTGGCAAATTTAATCTATTTTTTTAGATGTCAAAATTAATCTATTGTGTTTGAGACTTTGGCAAAGTTAATCTATTTTGTTTCAGACTTTATCAATCTATTTTGTTTTAGACTTTGTCAAAGTCAATCTTTTTTATTTGAGACATTCTCAAAGTTAATCTATTTGGTTTTATACTTGTCAAAGTGAAACTATTTTGTTTTATACTTTGCCAAAGTTGATTTTTTTTTACTTTATCAAAGTTAACTATTTTGTTTTAGACTTTATGAAAGTTTAACTATTTTGTTTGGGATTTTATCGAGGTTAATCTGTTTTGTTTTATACTTTATCAAAGTTAATCTTTATTGTTTTAGACTTTGTCATATTTAATCTTTTTTTTTTGTTTTAGACTTTATTCAAGTTAATCTATTTTGTTTCATGTTTTGTCAAAGTTAATCTATTGTGTTTTTGACTTTGTCAAATTTTAATATATTTTTTAAACTTTGTCGAAGTTAATCTATTTTGTTTTAAAAACTTTTCGAAATTCATTAGTTCTTATTTATCTAGTGTGATTCTAGATCTCGGTCCAATATCCACATTTGCACATCAAAAATTCGTAAATATCGTTCCCCTTCTCAGTATATCCTTTAGTAAGGAAGTTCGTTTTACAGATATAGCAATGGCTTCTGAATGGATACCGCATCAATGGCCTTTGTAATTATGGTTGCATGTCGTTTAGGAGCAAAGATACGATATCCTTTTGGAATATCCAACACTTTGTTATACAATCCACAAAAAAGAGCATGCCTATAGGAATAAACAGTAATCGATTGATTTCAAACGAAGTGAAAAATTGAGTTTTCTCTCAGTGCATTTTTGAGCTGTTTCGATAAATATAAACAATTTGTTTCTTGTGTGTTGTTGTTAACTAAATATGCTGCTCTTGCATAAGCTTCAAATGTATTTCTTTTACTTGTAGATCGCTTCGTGTAAGATAAAACATCGCTATTTGATATTTTGTCTGTTCCAACTTTTCCAACATATGCACACTACATGGATTTTGATTTTTTCATAATAATATTATTGATGGAGACGTGTAGTATTTATAAATATCCCAGTACTTAAATTATGGTAATGAAAACAAAATCTGGCCAGTTGCACTTGTAAAAATGTTAATGGCATTCAAATACTTTATAATTCTTGGATTTGTATTTGATATAAACTTATTTATAGAAAATAAAATTTTCAGATCAGTTTACTTGTGGCCCTTTCAATACATAGACCCCATAGTCATTCTGCCTGGTAAAAAAAAAACGCAATCAAGTATTATTATTAGTTATTCTAAATGTTGAAAAAGGCTACAACTTGATGTAATGCGATTGGTTAAGCTGAATTTCATTCTACGATGAAATAAAAAGAAAAGTAAATCTATGAAGGCTTATTAAAAATATTTCGATTAAATAAGTAAAATTAAATCGATAAATGTCTTTATTCGAACGTGAATAAACCCATAAATTATCAAGCAAACAATATACTAACAATTCATATGTTGATGGATTTCAGTAACAAATATGGGAAGCCAAACAAGTTTCAAACTAACAGTTAAGATTAATTTCTGTTGCGTTAAAATATTTCGAATAAGACTATTTATCCAATAAGTAAAGTCAGCTTTATAGCACCAATACGACAACCATTCTTTTGTACGCTATACGAACTCCTGATAACCTTTGCAAAGGATTATTCTTTATAATATCTACTCTATATTCAGAGATTTACACTATTCCTGGCGCAACAGAAATTTTTAAACTGCTAAAGATAAGCTATATATCTCAGTATTATGTAGAAATTTGTTATCGATGTTTTTTAAATGGAAAAATCAAAAAACATAAATTTTTATATAGTCCCTCACTTTTATTAATCATATTTAGGGAAATATCATCAACACATTTCCATTTTAAACGAAAAAACTCCCTAATAAAACGAGTCTTTTTATGAGGTTTTGTATATTTCTAATTTAGAACAATTTCAGCAACGACTTCGAATTTTATCTATCATTTATATAGCACCGTTTATTACAAAAGAACGATTTTCGGTTTAAAATGTTGAAACTGAGGTCGTCATATCTCAGTCAGCTTTAATCGCAAAAGCGCTGAACTTTTTAAAAAATATTAGTGAGTTAAAATCATATTACTAAATTGATTTAAAAGTTTATGGAATTGCATGAAAATTTAAACGACGCATTTTTCTTTAGTGGTGCATTTAATGGCTCAATTTTTTTTTCTGTTTTAAGACAATTTTCGATTATTTTACTAAATTGATTTAAATTTCGAGAAATTGCATCAAAATTTAAACATCACATTTTTTTTAGTGATGCATTTAATGGCTCAATTTTTTCTTTCTATTTTAAGATATTTTTCTATTTATTAAAATGTAGTTCTATGGTTTATAATTAGATATTGGGTCACAATTTGATTCGACGCTTTATATAATTTTGTGTAGAAGGAAGAACAAGTTCAATTTAGAGAAAATCTTCTTCGTCAATAAAAAGGATTTTAAAAAGAAAAAATTTGGATTTTCCAATTGGAATATAAAAATTGGAATTGCATTTAATTTAAAAAAAAAAAATAGAGTATGAATTATTATTTAATACGTATGTACTCTCTCAATTACAAAATATTGAAAAATGTTTCTTTATATCAAACGAGACCTTCCAATCTGATGCAGAATGAAATGAATAAAATAAGCATATTAAATAAATAATCGATAATAAATTTACCATAAATATAAATATAAATTATAAACCAGAATCCTATTAGATTCTTAAAATCTTGCACTTCCTAATTATTTACTTTAAAAAGGCAGGTTTTTCCAATAATTTTTTAATTTAAATATTTATTTCTTTTGCATAATGTTTCTAGTTGTATTTGGTGTAAATTAGGATAATGCGAACGAAAATTTTATACAAACATAATTCTAAGCTTCAGATTACAATGCTTTTTTAAATTTATGAACAATTATTCACCTTTTATCACGTGAAAGCGTTTTTTTAAATGTCATTAGTTATTATTCCATATTACTTTAAATTTAATCCATTAAAGCTATGAATGGTAATTAAAATATCTTGTCATTATAATTTATATGTATAGATGGCGCTACCATCTCCAGATCTAAGAATAGCGTAAGAACTTGGAATAAGAATAAACTGCAATAACAATTGGGCTGTGAAATATTTAAGAAAGTAAGTAACTTTTACAAATAAATAACAACTTTTAAGAATAAATAATTACTCATATAAATAAATAAACTTTTACAAATAAATACATATAAATATTTTAAATAATAAATTCAGTAATAAACTTTTTCAACAGACCGTTAACATTAGATTCGGAAGTAATAATATATTTGTTAAATACATATCAGTTAATTAAAAAAACACTTTTATTTAATGTTATCTTGATGAATACCATTTGTTTTGAATTTTTTTTTTTACAAACTAAAAAGAACTAGATTATTAATGAATTTTGGGAAAGTAAAAATAGTGCTTCTCCTGTGATCTCATATAATTACTATTATAAAATTTTGAATATTATATTACATACAACAAAAACTTTTGAGATATTTCTATATGTTTTATTTTGTCTACACTTTTAAAATTCAATCCACACTTTTTTCAAAATAAAACAGAACTATTAAAAAAATTTACCATAACTTTTCAGACTTTATGCACACAAACATTTATTCCCAATTACTTTATTGCTAAACCTTCGAGGCAATGCTATGAAAATTTAATCCAAATTCTGCTATTTTTTCCTTCCTCTGTTGCAAATAAATTATTTTGCATTTGCTTATCCTCAAAATATCTGACATATATCAAATCAGCTCCAGTAAAGGCCTTATCACATGGCGAAATATCTTCCCGACTTTTCGTCAGCAATTTCTCGCGAGAACCGATCAAGCAAGTTTTTCGTCATCGTCAACATTTTTTTAACCATTTTGAAAATGCCGACGATAGTGACGGAAATATTTTCTGCAAACGAAATTTAGTCCATCACGTGAAACTTTGATGTGACGTCATTTCAAAGTTAAAGCTCCAAATTTTTACCTAAACTAATTTCTAAATTTAAAAAAAAGCATTTTACGTGATTGCGCTTCTTCTTTACATTGCAAAAACACTCTACAACGAATTTCTGAACATTTGATACTCTCCAATTAGAAGAATATGGTCATTATTTTATTTTGATATAAATTTTTAATGAAGTGATCTTTCTCCAACAGAAGTGAGAAAAGGGTATAATGAGGAGTAAGTTTTCATAGCTTTATCATCTAATAAATTTGAACAAGCAATTCTTGTATCTGTTACAGCGAAAACCTGAAATCAGTGATAATCCAAATTTAGTAGACAAAATGCTTTTTAAGAAGACAGTGGAATCTATTGGGCACTTTTGGGAATTATTCATTTAAGGTTCAGAAATTTTTACGCATATGTATTAAAACATAAACACATCAAATTTCTTAATAAACGTTTTAAAATGAAATAGGTTGTATTTTAAAATTAATGTGGCTATACATGATCTGCATAAATGTATCAGAGATAGAGTAATGGTTAGGGTTTGCATTCATTTTCTCATGTTTCTCATGTTCCAGTGTTTGCAATTCAATTTGATTCCACTTTTAACATTAAACTAGTCGTAGAATAGGATAACACAGGGTGATCAGCGAACAAGCAATGATTTCAAAATTAAATATCTCTATAAAAAATATCGATAGAATTATGCGGTAAACTGTACGTTTATTAGCAAAACTGCAAAAATACTGTACAAAAGTTAGGAAATTTAGTTACAAAAATCATTAACCGATGGCGCTCTGGGCTGAAAACTTTTTCTCTGAAAGGAGTCTTAAAAAAACAATAAAGCGATGCGATCTTTACAATCAAAATCCAATTTTTTCTAAATGTTCACCGTTCGAAACAATGAGGTGGCGTAATCGAACAATGAAATTTGACATCAGGTCTTGCAATGTACCAACGGAAATGGAATCACATGCAACACCCATCAAAGATTCAAGCTCATCTCATTCAAGCTCAACTAGAGTAGCGGGATTGTTTCTGTAGACAATGTCTTTCAATGCTCCCCACAGAAAGAAGTCACAATGAGTCAGATCGGGAGTCATTTTTCATTTCTGACGTCACACTGAAAGCGTCTATGGGCATTGTGATTAGAGCGCCATCTGTGAACGATTTTTGTAACTAAATGCTCTAAACTTTGTACAGCCTTATTACAGTTTTGCTAATAAACGTACAGTTTACTGCATAATTTTATCGATCTTTGTTGCAGAGATATTTAATTTTGAAATCAGGGCTTATTCGCTGATCACCCTGAATTTATTATTTTACAAACACCTGTCTAACGAAGCTAGGTTCCCCATGTGTTATCGATAAAATAAGCCTAGACAAAAGTCAGTGTGCACCAAGGTCGAAGAATGGCGTCAAAAAAGGCAAATAATTTTTGACTTATCCTCGCATAATACTTTCATTTTAAATGCGTAAAAATACAATTCATTGCATATGGTGGGAAGAGGGATAATAATAATGTTTTAAAACGTAGAAGTTTAGCAAGTACACTGCGATACGTATATAAAATAAAAAAATGAGTTTCGTGAGAAGGGAGATGAAACCTTACCGTAAATCCGATTCCCACGGTTGCGGAGAAGGATCCGGTGTGGAATTTGCCCTGGTCGAATTGTACTAGTAGGCTGGTCTTGCCCACACCACTGTCGCCCACCAGGATTGTCTGCGGGAGAAAGAAAATGCATTCAAAAGTCTGTCAACGCTAGATATGGGCGTTAAATACAGATGTTATTTGTAAATGGGAAAATAATGGGGTCTTTTAAAT
>JAPMOQ010023138.1:626572-647096 GCA_026543055.1 Argiope trifasciata
TTTTTTTATTATTATTTATTTAAATTTTTATAGATATTTAATGACACCGGTATGCCTCATGAAAGTAATATAGATGGCTATTAACATTAAATCTAGAAATTATGTGAGAAAAAAGAGGCCGGAGTAGCCCGGTTGGTAGGGCGTTGGACTCGTGTCCGTTAGGCTAAGAGTTCGAATCCACCAGCAGAAGATTCCCCATGTGTATTGGTGACTGGGAACACTTATAAATCTGCTCTGGTAGCGAAGTCCTCCATGCCGAGAGTAATATTTCTGGGAGTATCTGTTTAGAGGCGATAGTCCTCTGATTTAGGTCTGAATTCGAACTGTGGTTGAATGAATGAAAATGCATAATGTAAGTAAGCCACGTAAAAAGGGTTGTGACGCGCGAGTGGTAAAATCGTACTCTTTTCCCAAGATGGCTCCTAAAAATAATCAAGAGACGCACCCTACTGGCTCAAATCACTGTCTACGCCACAGCGGGACTGTCCAATGGCAAGTCCCATAAAAAAACGAGAGAAAAATAATTACTTGGAAGGCACTTATATAAGGAACATAAAAAATAAGGAGTAGTAAAAACTTTTTAACAGCAACGCTATGTTTTTTCATTGTAATAGAGATACACGACCATCGATGACAAATTTTAAAGTCTTGTGCTTTCATCTTATATAAATTAACGGAATCGAATCCACGTTTAGATAACAAGTTTTTTGGGTTTCCTTATTTTTTTACATATAAAGAATTATATACATAATCAATTAATCAATCAAACAAAGAATGATTTATTGTACGAATATACAAAAGCTTATTTAAAGAATACTAAAATAAGATAGCATATTAAGTAAATAATTATATTATTAATATCTTATATTCCTCACTAATAATATTTTTCAACATTTAATTCAAATATATAGAATATTCATATATTGATCAATGCATCTATGCATAGTATAAAATGAAATATCGTGAAAGAGTCGGTTTATTTGAACCTCAAAAAACTCAAGAATACAGAAGTCTCGTGATTCGTGATTGTTTCACGCCGGTTTAAACTGGTTAATGGCTTAAATTAATTCAGACAAATAATGAATTAAACAATAATAATGTTCTCACAGGATAACCTGAAATTTGCGATAGTAGATTTCATTTTCATTTTTATAACTTTTTGCTTTCATTTCTTTTCTATTTTGATAAATAGTAGAATTTGCAAGGGTATTAATTATATCCTCAAAATCATGCCCACAAGTAGGAAGATGACAGAAATCTCATTTTAATCTATAACTTTAAACATTTGTTCCTACTCTTTTGAAATACTATATAAACATCCAACATTACATCTTCCTATTTTTGTTCTAACATATCAAATAGTTATTCATTATTAAATTCCGAGTTCGTTCTTCCTCTAAAAGTGCTCTTTAAGCAAGGAATTTGAAAAAGGAACAAACAAAATGTAAAAAAATTAATTAAAAGTAAAGTTTCGCAGAACTAGTGACGAGGAGACACCAGTGAGTGGCTAATTTTGCAAATGATGCTTGATCAGCCTGTATTAGTTTATGTTAAGTACTTGAAGAAACTCTTATATCTGAATTGAAGATGTTTTGGCTGAATAGCATTGCACAGTACGTCTCTAGGGCTTTGAACAAGTGCCAGTAAAACTGTAATCGATGTGAGTACGTATTTAGCCAACTTTATGAGGATGGAGATGGATAACAACACCTAATTTAAATCCGAATTAATTTCTAAATTTTTATCTTAATTTAGTCCATCATATTTTCATTCTAAAATATTCTCTTGTTTCCTGATCCGAATCCGTTTCTCTGCTTCATTAATTCAAGAGAAGCTTTGCAAAAATGTTTAGTCAGCGATTCCCAAGCTGCGAGTGATTGATAAAAGTTGATGACTTAAAAAATAATTTTTTAAAAAGATTCCTGTGTTTCCCTTGATTTGAGTTGATACAAGCAGAAATCTCCAAGAGAATTTTAATATTATAATAGCACAGTAAATAATAATTTCCCTATCAAAATACGGCATATAAGACGAGGGGAAATTTAAATTCATTCGTTTAATTATTAATTTCATTCCTTTTTACCGCTTCTGTTTTTCTTACACTCGTTCGAGGCTTCTTGTAAATATAAAATATGCTTTCTTGAGAGAGATTAAAGCGACGCTAAAACACGAAAAGTCTCATCTCTTCTATGTCTTCAGGCATAACTCTGGCATCTGCTTAAAAATTAAGTTGAATTTTTCCGTTTTTGCACGATAACGTCTAAAAATAATATCGCTTATAAAGCAGATAAAACGCAGTTATAATAATTTGAAATTCAAAAAAAAAATATGCGAATGTAGACCATTCCATCGAGTTCTCAAAGAAGATATGTTAGTCTTATTCAGAATTTCCCCAGAACTGAGTGCCCTTAGATTATGAAAAAGTTGATTGTTTTAAAACTGCAATCTCCAAAATTTTCTAATTCGACTTGATTTTATTACAGAAAAAAAAACATTTTTCCTTCTTTTTATAAATTTAAAAATTGAAGTACCAAAAGCATTTTGACAGAATATTATTCCTTAAAGCTAAAGAAATGTATAAAATTTTGATTTTTTTTGAAGATTAATTGTGGGCTGAAACAAAAGAAAATATTATTTGCATCAAGTTAAATATGTTTAAAAGGAGAAAAAATAATCTGTACATTGAATTTTGTAATGAATAAGAAAGTTTTTTTGTATTATATTTCTTTGAAATATTGCATAAATTATGAAAATTATTTTGTTGTGCTTGTAGGACCTTAATGGAATGGTTTCCAACCTGTGGGGCGCGCCCCCCTAGGGAGGCGCGATACTGTTGCAAGGGGGGCGTGTAGCTGTTTCCAAAATATCATTTTCAAATACAAACCAAAAAAGTCATAGGTGTCAAAAAAATGAATCAGCAGTATACGTAATCCACAATCCTCGCCGCGGATTTTTGGTGTACAAATGCTAAAACATCCCATTCATACTCTTCTTCGAATCGAAATATCTCGCTTTCGCCGGTGGGGCATGGAATCAAAAGATAAGCACTTGCATCATCCCGGTTATTCTCGTGCTTACTTCAGTAAACAGAAGCATCTGATTGTTTCTGTTTTCTATGAACAGAATTAGTTCGTTAGTAGTGCTTACGATAACCACGTTTATATATAAAATGAAACACTTTGCTTTGGTAACTTCTAAATAAATTAACATCGAGGTAAATTTCATAACAGTTATAATAGTACCTTATTAAACAGGAAATGTTAATTTAATGTTGAGATAGTTTTTCGGCACTAGCGCGAAGTGCCAGGGGTATAAACATCCGAAACAATAAAATTACATCTTGTACGATGTTAATATATTATTTTTTCACTACTAGCGCTTTTTTACTCTCTCGTAAATTCACCATTAATCGTTTTAATTGAGTAATATGAATATTGTAATTGGAAAAATTCACGTTTATGTAAGAAGATCGCAAGTTATTTTTATGTTGTTTATATTCCAGTAATTAATTTTGACAAAAAAAAGTTTTTAATTCTACATTTAAAAATTATTCCAATTAAGACTGATATTTTATTTAAAAGAAAATAGTGATATAATTGTATTGTATTTTAAATTAATATAAAATCTTTGATTTAAAATAATACCTCTTTTAGATGGATAAATACGTAACTGGCTTGAAAAGAAAATTGAATGAAGCAGAAGCAGAGGGCAAAAGAGAAGATGATAAAAATATCGGAAATATATCTTCGCAAAATAGTAAACCAAAATAAAGAAAATATGATCCAATGTACTTATCATTATGATTTACATATAAGGTTATTAATGGCCAAAAACGTCCATTGTGTTTGCTGTGTATTAATACTTTGCCTCAGACAGCATGAAACCAAATAAACTAAAACGACATCTTGAAAAAGTACATGCAGATCACGCTGGCAAGACAAGAGAATTTTTTCAAAGAAAATTAGAGAATTTAAATAAACAACGTTTTCAAAGACCACGTCTGTAACACAAAAAGCATTGCTTTCGTCATATAAAGTTTCTTATAGAATTGCTAAATGCAAAAAACCCCATTCAGTAGGAGAAACTTTGGTTTTACCTGCAGCTATTGACATGATAGAAAAGATCCTTGGTGAATCATATGCTGATCAACTTAAAATCATTCCACTTGCAGATAATACGGTGGGAAAACGAATATCCGATATATCTGAAGATCTTTGTGATCAACCAATAATAGAAAAAGTAAAACTATCTTCTTTCGCGTTGCAAGTAGATGAGGCTACCGATGTTCTTAAGGATGTACACTTGGTAACATATGCAAGATATGTTGTGGAAACTGATGTTAGAGAAGACATGTTATTCTGTAAACCTATTGAATTCAATACTACAGCAAGGGAGATTTTTAAAATCATCATTTTAAAATCATAATTTTTTAATCATAATTTTAATCATAATTTTTTAATCATAATTTTAATCATAATTTTTTAATCATAATCATCATAATTTTTTAATGAAAATGGCATTCTGTAGGAGAACTGTGTTGGACTATGCACAGATGGAGCTCCATCTATGGCAGGAAAAAATGCTGGTCTACAGGCACTAGTTCGAAAGTTGGCTCCTCGTGCAGTTTGGACGCATTGCATGATTCATAGACAATCACTTGTTTCAAGAGATATGGGTGAAGATCTACTAACAGTATTTCAAATTATTACAAGAGTTGTAAATTTTATCAAAAATAGCCCATTAAGAGGAAGGCGTTTCGCAAAATTGTGTAATGACATGGGTTCAGAATATAGATCACTTCTATACTATTGTGAGGCACGTCGGCTTTCTCATGCCAAAGCACTTCAAAGGGTGTTTGAGTTAAAAGAAGAGATCACCATATTTCTTAGTGATAAGCACGCTTGTTTTATGACACGAAATTCCTCGTAAAACTTGCGTATTTAGTTGATATTTTTCAAAGACTCAGTATTTTAAATAAATCAATGCAAGGGGCTCAAATTCATGCTTTTACGCAGAAAGACAAGATTACTGCATTTATGAAAAAACTGGAACTGCGGAACTGTGGAGTTTAAAAAAAAATAACTTTGACATGTTTCCCACTTTTAAAATTACCTGTCTTGCTGATGAAATAGAAGAAAGTAAAGTTCTTATTAATAATCATTTGATCAGTCTATGGAAGAAATTCTCGTTGTACTTTAAAGATCTTGATATGTCCAAATATGAATGGATTAGAAACCCATTTGTGGTTGAAAAATATGATTATTTTGGCCTTACGACAACAGAGCAGGAAATGATAATTGACTTATCTAGTGATAGCACATTAAAGCAGATGTTTCGAGATGAAAATAATATTGTTACGTTTTGGCTACGAGTAAAGGACGAGTTTCCTACTTTGACAAACAAAGCTTTAGAAATTTTATTGCCATTTGTAACATCTTACATATGTGAAACTGGTTTATCTACAGTAGCTGTCTTAAAAACAAAGAATCGATCACGATTAATGATTGTAAAGGTACTGAGAACCGAGATTTTTTCAATGATACCACGGTTTGAGAAAATTTGTGCTGAGAAACAAGCTCAACCGTCGCATTAAATTTTTATGTTGTAGTAGTATTAATTATATTTTCTTTTTTTGTTTTGTTATTATATTTCTTATAATAAATATATTATATTTTTACATAATATTGTATATTATTTTGTAGCCCATTAAATAAATTATAATATTAGTTGAGTATTTATGAAATTTGATTTTTAGATAAATCAACGGGACGCTACAATTTGTTTTTTAAAGGGCATTTTTAAGGCGCATTAATTTTTTTTAAAAAGGGGGAGCGCCGGTACAAAAAGGTTGGAAACCACTGCCTTAATGCAAAACAATGCCGGCGTCTGGCCTAGGGGTAGCGTGTCTCCCTAGTGCTCTGGGAGTTCCGGGTTCGTGTCCTGGTTTGGGCATGATTGCTATTATGTATTCTGTAAGTGAAATGTGTGAATGTGCCCCCCTGTAAACAGGGATTGTGCAAGCGAATGTGAAGTATGAAGTAGCCAAATCATACTCTTGGCCCTAGTTGGCACTGCTGACAAACAAGGGAAGCTCATTTAGGCTTAAAATCGCTAACGATGATCAGCGGGCTGGTAAATGACGTGGCATTGAAAATAACAATGTCAAACAATTATATTTTTTGCACTGATATTTTTCAAAAAATATGCTTGGTTTCAACCAAAAAAATTTTTTTTTGTATTAGTTGATGATTAATCACTTCTATTTTAATGTAAAATTCACATTTTACTGGAAATAACAGAAAAGGAGATACACAATGAATAAAGGGCTTAAGTCGTCTATAAAATTATAATTTGGCAATCAAAATCTGAAGCTTAAAAATATTTCGCTGAAGATTTTACAAAGAAACCCCGTTACATAAAATATTTGATTAAACATATTGGTGAGCGATGATTCTGTGAACCAGTTTTGTCACCAGAGACCAGCATTTGTATAAGAATGATTATTTGTAATATTAAGATAATTTATGACCTAAAAGTAAATTAATTCTGTGATAGTAAATTACTTACAAGGTACTACCTGAAGAATGAAATTAACATTTAAGAAAAATACGAGTTATTTTTGATTGATCGTTTTTTAATTAACGAATTGGAAAGTGAATTTTTACGTTGATTTCACACTATATTAAAAAAATTCTTAGTTTTACATTTGTGCGATTCTTGTAATTGTTGCAAATTTTTGCTTTGCGTTTTGCAGATGTATAAAAAATTACCGGTATGTAACTTCTGAAAAATTAATGAACTTTTCTTCAAATGAAACCTTTTTGGAAAATACCTTCTTTTTCACCTTTAAAAGGGGGTTGAGATTTTTATTAATCCGGACAATTAACATATTTAATCATTCAACATTTTGGTTTTCAAAATTTGAAATATTTTTATTCGTTTCCTTAACTTTATTTTTTAGATTAAAAAAACCATATTATATTCCTTGACGAATTATAATGGCTTGTGGTAATTTACTCTCTAATGTACTTAAAGGAAATAAATCGACTCTTATACGAAATTAAATGGAAACCAAATTCAAGTTGGTGGCGACATCTATTGTAAGAAAATAAAAGTTTTTCTTATAAATTAATAATTTATTCACAAAATTACTATTCTTCGCTTATGCTCATGAAATTATATGTTAAAATAAAAAGGCATACACATAAAATACAACATTTAAAAATAAAAATTAACAATAAAAAAAATCTTCTTCTTTTGGTTTCTGCCAAATATTTATAGATTTTGATTCAGACGTACCAAAGAAATGTGCCAATTTATCATTTTTCATTAATTCCAATTTTCCCCCATTTCGTAATTAATCTTTGCTCGTCAAACAAAGCACGTCAATTATTTTTTTAATTTCATGTACAGTGAGCTAACTTTTGCAATATTAAAAAAGAAGAGATATTTCGTTATAAATTGCATTAAAATAATACTGAATGAGTATTATTTTTAATAATAATTTTTATAAAAAATAAAAGAGGCCTTTTTACAGAAAAAAGAAAAATTCAACTCCAAACAGTTTTAAATTATATGAAAATTCATGAAATTTTATTAAAAACAAAGGGAATGAAAAAGTCATGTTTATGATGAATTTGTGAAATTCATTGTAATATGCATTTAATATCCCCAGAAATAGGACAAGAATAAGAACACATTATATCATCGAGTGCATTGGCAAAACAGAATAAAAGAATAATAAGCTTAGCATTACTTTTTCATTAATTTTTTAAAATGAACTTTTATTATTCTACTTAGAGGCAAATATTTTTATTTTAATCATATTCTAATTGTTAGGATTTCGCTTAGTATTCATTATTATTATTATCATTATCAGAGACTTTTGAAATCCTTTTTTCTCACATATGCAGCAAATGGTAGAATTAATTGAATTAAACATTAATTGAAACCAGAATTTAATTAAATTATTTGATTAATTCATAATTAAAATTTAAATTATATATTTTCACCGAGAAATAACAAGCGTACAAAATTTCATATTCATCCTAGACATCAGAAAAGATATGAAAAATAAATTATGTATTTCTGTTTTTAAAAAAATAAAAAAAAAGAATCGAAAATATATAAAAAAGTAATTACTGTTTTTTAATATTTTATTTCGGTTTCATCATGAACACAATTGTTTTTTGTTCGAATAAAATCTATCGAATTCTAAATCCTTACACGATATAGCTGCTTTTTTAAAAAGAAAATCAAAAATATTTAAGGGAAAAATAAAACCAGTCTTTCTTAATGAGGAAACCTTTTCATGGTTGCAAAAGAGGCCACAGTGGCCTGATGGTAAGGTTTCGGCTTCCAAACAGAATAGTTGGAGGTTCGAGTAGTGATTTCACCGAACGACCGCCATGTAAGGGGGTCTGGTGCACGTTAAATCCATTGGCGACAAACGTCCTTCCGCCGGTGTGGTGTGAAGAGGCGGGTGCCAGCTGAGGTGTCGTCCTCGTCATCTGACCGCGGTTCCAAATGACGAGATCTGTCCCAAAATAGCCCTACTGTAGCTTCAATCGGGACTTTAATACAGCTAACTAAGCTGCATGTATTATATTGTATAAAACTGTAATTAGAAATTTAATTTGTCGATATTATATCTTTCGTTTCGTAAAGATATAATATCCAGATAAAATTATTTATACACTGTATTTAATTTTTTTAAATTATTTTTAAATATTGAGGATTTTCAAAGGAACTTTTCCTCCTATTTGCAAAGATTTCTAAAAAAAGTATTTTTAATTAAAGTTTACTTCAAAACTTTGTGTGTTTCTATTATTTCCATAAATACAGGGTGATCAAGAAATAACAAGAAGTGTAGCGTGTTATATGCTGGACGAAATATTACAAAATGTGGGTACCATTAAAGTATTAATTAAAAGTAATTAATTGATTAAAAGTAAAGTAAAAATTGGTACCAAAAATTGATAACAGTGGAAATTCTGGCACTGCGATCGAAAACCGCATTATGTAATTGGCACTTTTTGGCATGACATCGAAAATAAAAGGAAAGGATGCTGGAATTTAAGTCCTCGTGCAAAAATTTACCCTTAGTTGACGCCATTAATTGAATATTAGTCAAGCTGTCCTAACAGTAGATAAAAATGGCAATGCTGATCTTGAATAACTTCGGTTTAAAAAGTTAACTATAGTCCTCTATGCAGAGAGATGGGGGTTGTAATATTAGAATCAACCGGAATTCTTGGTAAAGGCCAAGAACGATTTCTGGTTATGGAGCTACTTGAAAGCTTGAAAGGCGCTGTGTATCAAGGACATATTCCTGTCGTTCCCGCTTTAAAAGATCAAATAAAGGCCTTATCACACGGCGAATATCGTCGACACTTTCCTTGAGCAGAAAATGACGTCACTTCAAATTTTCACATGAGTGGTTAAATTTCGCTTGCGGACAATATTTTCATCACTATCGTCAGCACTTTCTAGCTGGTTAGAAAAAGTTGTCGATTATGAAAAACTTTCTTGACCGGTTCTGAGGGTAGAAATGGAAAATTGCTGGTGGAAATTGCAGAGGATATTTCGCCGTGTGATAAGGCCTTAACGTTACATGTCAGACGAATAAATGCCGGTACCATCGAAACCATCGAAAACATCGATTCTACCATCGAAAACTTCGTGTACCCCATGCAATTAATTACTAGAACATCAGACTGGAGGTCACCTTGAGCCAAATTAGTAAATTGCTACAATAAACGTTTTTCATTGGTATTTGGTGCGTTTTTATTCACCGGGTCCCTTTAGAATTATATATTATTTTTTAGAAATTATGCTTGTAGAGACAGGATTTTTCCTATCGGCTTTTCTGGTACTTATTTTTTTCTTGATAAATTGAGACAGCATGCTTTATTGTGTATGGTATTTCACATTAAAGTATGCAATAATAACAATCAATAGCTGTAGCGTGTAATGTAGTGAGCGAAATGTTAAATTTCGTTCAGTACATTGCACGCTACAGGACTCTGAAAGCCTCCTGTTATTTCCTGATCACCTTGTATATTAATTATTTATTTTTCCGTTTACCATATTTTAAAACATGTACACGATGCTTTAGTTTTTTTTCCATAGCATGCAGTTTTCATTGTGAAATTGCCTTGATATTACTGTAGTTTAGATTTAAATTTCAGATTTTAGCAAGAAAGAAGTTCTTCATAATCTATGCCCATTTATTTTAACGCCAAAATTTTTTTCTATTATATAATTATTTATTCATTTACGTCTAAAAAACATCGTTTCTATATTCTATTGGATGGCCCTTTTTAGCAAGAAATCAATGAAATCAATGTATAATATTTTTTTGCAATATTGAATAAATCGTGAAATATTTTTGTTGATACATATACACAGTTGCTTTGGTGATTGATCTTAGCTTACATTTTTTATTATTTTCTTGATTAGAAGTATACAAAAAGAATTGCAATTGTTAAAAAATTCGAACTCGAGATTTTAACGAATATCGACGTTTTTGACCTCATTAAGTTCGAAAAATTCATTTATGGCATTAAGTCTGTCAGTTCGTCTGTCACTCTGTCCGTCCGTTTGCTCCTTCTACGTCTGTCGCTACCAAAGTTAAAAGAATCAAATTTGATTCATAGTGTAGTGTAGTAGAGTTTAGTTTTAGTTTTAGTTATATTAACGTCCCTTTGTAACGCAACACGAGGGTTATTTTGGGACGGACCTCGTCATTTTGAACCACGGTCAGATGACGAGGACACGCTTGAACTGGCATCCCCCTCTCCACACCAGTATAGTGTAGTGGAAGCCTTTGTAAGCAAGATAACATCCTCAAGATTGAGTGATCCCTTTCAGTCTTGTGGTCATGTTATCTGGCCACGTACCACAAGATCGTGAGTTCGATCCTAGCTATCTCCAAATTGTAACATTGGTGACCCGGACGTAATCCTTTATCATTAATCTCCAAATAGTAGCACATAGTCTTACCAAATTTGATGATTTATACTAAATTGTGTGCTAACTCCATTCAGAAGTAATCTGTATGTCCAGTTGTTCGAATATATCTTTAAAAAAACTACATTCTACAACCACAATTTTATTTATCCTACAGCTAGATAAATAAAATTCAGTACATATATTTAACATCTATAGTGTTGACACCTATCAGATTTTCAACTGAATCTAGAGAGCAGACGTGGCTTGGTGGTAATATCTCGGCTTCGGAACCGGAGGGTTTCAGGTTCGAGACTCGATTCCAGCAAAGAACCGTCGTGTGACGGGGTCTTCTGCACTTTAAATCTGCCAGGCCAAATGTCCTCCCGCTGCTGTGGCGTGGGGAGGGGGTGTCAGGTAAGGTGTCGCCCTCGTCATCTGACTGTGGTTCAAAATGACGAGGTTCGCCGAAAAATAGCACTAGTGTTGATTAACAATGGGAGATTAAAATAACTAAACTGAACTAAATTAAATAGAGGCAAGAGTTGCTTGATTTTCAGTCTGTACTTTCAGAAGCATGTAAGCAGGATACTCAAGAATGCAATATCTTCAAATTTTGTAGGATGTTGTGACTATAATTGCAGTTCCGAGTGATAGATATCGTGAAAAAGATTACATCCCGCACAGAGGATCACATCTCCGAGTTACAACTAAACAGAATTCTATATATGTTTTAGACTGCCAAAATTTTCGTACCACAATTTTTTAAATTTTGTATTCAGCATCGCATTTTTTCTGCCAATGGATCACTATTTTTCATAAAAGGATTTCAGAAATTAGTTTTTATTCGAATGTTCGTTAAGAGGATGAATTGAAAAAAAAAGTTTATATTTTGAAGGAATGAAACTTTTAATCTTATAATATATCTGTACATAAAGTGCACTGCAAATTATAATTCTTTTTATTTCCTAAGTAACAGTCCAATGAGCATGAGATCTTCTGTTACAATTCCCATTATT
Source organism: Argiope trifasciata (assembly GCA_026543055.1). Taxonomy (NCBI): domain Eukaryota; kingdom Metazoa; phylum Arthropoda; class Arachnida; order Araneae; family Araneidae; genus Argiope; species Argiope trifasciata. Next base: position 638,542 of record JAPMOQ010023138.1, read on the forward strand.
AGATGGATATCGTTAATTACATTACTTTATAGAGGTTCACATCTTCCGGTTACAACTGAATGGCATTTTAGATATGTTATAGATTGCCAAAATTTTTTAAAACATTTTTTTTTTTCATTTTGCATTCTGCATCACAGTTTTTTGTAAATGGATCACTATTTGTTACAATCGGCTTTTAGTAATTCCTTTTGCTTGTATGTATTTTCAGTGAACATGATGCATCGAAAAAAAATTCAATCGTAAACGAACAAATCTTCTATGTAAACTTCTTTTCTAAAATTTTAATCATTAGATATTGATACATACTGCAAATGATAATTCTTTTTTCCCCTAAGCAATCTGCCAATGTGCACGAGATTTTCTGCTCCAACTTTCATTCTAAATCTATGGCGATCACTAAATATCATTGACAAGATAAAGTCAAAATAGACGAGCATGTTATCCAGCTACAAAATAATAGCATTCTAGCTATATTTCAGATTGCTAACGTTTTCTTGCAACATTTTTTTTTTTTTATATTTTATATTCGACCTCGCATTTTTCTGTAAATGGATCACTATTTGTTACAATAGATTTTTAGAGATTAGTTTTTATTTGAATTTCGTGAACATGATTAATTGAAAAAAAAGTTTCTATTTCGAAGGAACAAAACTTTTAAACTTATTATATTTTTGTACATAAAGTGCACTGCAAAATATAATTCTTTTTATTTCCGAGTAACCACCCAATGAGCACGATATTTTCTGTTACAATTCCCATTATAACATAGATATCGTTGATAAAAATTACATCCCGTATAGAGGTGCACATCTTCCGATTATAACTGAATAATATTCTAGATATATTATAGATTGCCAACATTTTTGTAGAGCAATTTTTTTTTTAATTTTGCTTTCGACATCTCATTTTTTCTGTGGATCACTATGGATCGCTATTTGCTACAATAGAATTTTAGAAATTCGAATGTTCGTAAACATGATAAATCGCAAAAAAAGAAGACGAAGAAGAACAAGAAGAAATAGAGAAAAAAAAGCTTTTATTTCGATGGAACAAATTTTTTTGCCTTATTATATATTTGTATATAAAGTATACATATTTATACAAAAGTATATATAAAGCAAACTATAACTCTTTTTATTTCCTAAGTCACCGTCCCATGAACATGAGATTTCCGGTTACAATTCCCATTATTAGATGGATATCATTGATAAAATTACATCCCGTATTAAGAAGAAATTCTTCCGGTTACAACTGAATAACAATCTAGATATGTTATAGATTGCGTACAAAAATAAAAATAGATTCCATCACAAAAGAAACAAAACTTTTAACATCATTTTATATTTATACGTAAAATTCTACAACAAATATAATTCTTTTGATTTCCCTAGCATTCTTCTATTGCAATTCCCATTATTAATCTGCGGCCATCAGATAGATATCGTTAACAAGATTACATCCCGTGTCGATATTTCGTGTAGGAGCAGATCTTCCATTTACAACAAAATAGCATTCTAGATATTAGATAAAAAAATATTTCATCGTCTCTTTTGTTGTGAGCGAATATCATATGAGTAGGAATCAATAGAGTGGAGTGGTTTCAACCATGTTTATTGGTTTTCTGCCTTTTATGCATCGTTGGACGGCACTTTTATCTCAGAAACTTGATCTCATTGGCAAGTTCGCTATTCCGTGTATGATTCATGAGATGCGTCCATTTAGTTTATTCCATACCAGAGGCGAAAAAACATTTCTTTGAATAGACTTTTCTTTAAAAATAGGGTCTGTCTAACTAAAACGATAGCTGAGAATTTTGTTATGTACAGTGCTTCAATTAACGGAACATGGTTACACTGAAATAAGCTGGAATATATATTTTTATTTTCTCGGATAAGAAATATAGAGAACTAGCTATTACCAGCCACTCTGTTCGAGTGGAAATTTTGATGTAAATGTAAGAAAAACTATCAAATAATGACAAATAAAAAATAATTAAACCTAATCTAAAAACGATGCATTTAAAAGTATAAGTATAAACGAAAAATGTATAACCTAAATACAATTTAATTGCAAAAACACAGAGCTAATTTAAAAATTTATTTTCACTGTATACCCAAAATAAAGCAGCAAATATAATAAGGTCAAATACATTTTATTTATGGATCCAGATGGAGATAGCTACAACAGTATTATACACATAATTTTCAGACTCTTCATTTAAATGAAAACACAGTTGTCAACAATCAAACGCGAACTTTCATCGCCAGTTGGAGTAACGCAAATGCCTGTTTTTCCTATGACTGTTGGGGTAACGCACATGTCTGACTTTCCAACGTCAGTTGGGATAGCGTAATGCACATTAGAATTTTTTTATTTCTTTTATTCTGTTTTCTTTTAATTTAAAAGTACTTCAGAATGAAACCGAAAGATCTATTCATGAACAACATTTGATTTTAAGTACATCAAACACAAAGAAAATAAATAGAATCGCTTGAAATAATCCACCGAAATTATCTTAAACCTAACATCAACTCTGTTCATCTGATTACTGTTGGGGGAAAAAAAACTGGAGCCTTACTTATATTTGGTGATATTTGACCTCATCTTTTTGCGTGAAAGTTAGTTTTTAAGGAATAAAAAAGGAACCGCTCCATGAACCGGAATACAAAGTAGCCTATGTACTATTTCTGCCTATAATCTCTCTTTGTGCTCAATTTCATCCCATTCTGTTCTGGCCTGATTGAGTGACAAACATCGATCAGAACTTTCACAACATTATTATAGATGTATAATAATCGTCTAAAAATTCGATATTTTGGCGAATCCACATATTTTTGGGGAAATGTCCGTCCATTTGTCTGTTATAATGATTACTGAGAAATATTTTAAAGACAGGCAGATAAAACTTAGTATGTAGTCTTTACACCAAATTTGTAGATTTCTATAAAACCTATGTGGAAAGTCTATCTGACCGACTGTTTGACTATAAGTTAACACGATAATTATAAGGCGAAGACGGCTAGACAGATAAAATTCGGTACAGATTCGGTACAGATTTTCGGTACAGATTCGGTACAGATTAAGATTTTCGGATATGACTAACAGCAAGGATTAATCAATTACAAACTCGGCAATGATAACATGATTAATTAAAAGAAAAACTCTAAATCTATGCCCAAATGTAACATTTCGTATAATTACACAAATGGCATACAAGAAGTTCTCTGTCTTATCAAAAATCTTCAATTTTTTGTGGGAGGTTTGCAAATAATACCTTCTTTGTGGAAAACGGAGGTTGTGGAGATTTTTTTAGGAAGCACATCTTCCACTGAGTGTAATTAAAATAAGAATATATATTTTGCTTTAATGTAAAATATATTACTTTTAAAAATAATTAAAATATACACAAATAACTTCAGATCTAAATAAAGCAATTAATATTTAATTTTTGCCTTTTTAATAATTTATCTAAAATTGTTAATAATTTTATGCTCATAAATAGATTCCCGATTCTGATATAAAATCCCTTTTCATGGATCTTAATATATCAAGATCGCCAGAAAATCTGGGAAATTTTTTTCTGTGACTTATCCAATATGTATACGCGAAATAGGAAGAAACATTCATTATTTACGAAAAGTTAAATGTTAATCTGGGAAAAAAATTCCTTCGTTAATTATTTATTTATTTAAAATAAATAAATACTTCAATAAGTTTTTTAATTACTTATTTAAAATTATTAATAATTGAAGGTTTATAAGCAGATTCCCTGATTGTGATCTAAAATCCCTTTTCATGAATCTTAATATATCAGAATCCGCAGATAATCTGGGGAAAAATTTTTATTTGATTTGTCCAGTATGCATACGCACTATCAGAATAAACTTGCTGGCAATAATTATGCACTAATTATAATAAAATAATATTATTCCTAATATTTATAAGTGTAAAATGCAGGTTGAGAAAAAACAATTCATTAAAATACTATCATTTCAACATTATTTGAATTAATAGTATATTAAATAAATGTTTATATCTGCATGCCATGAAAAAAAATATTGTTAGGAATTTACCAACACAAATTCACATTTTACAAGAAAAAAATAGATCTTTTCATGATGCTTTTTTATTTAAAAAGATGAAAACTAAGGACTTGGATGAAACAAAACACAAAATATAATTCTTGATATCAGGATATATTTTATTAAATAATTACTTCAGTTGAAATACTACAAAACAATTTTGTTTCGCCATTTTATGTATTTGAGCATCAAATTCTATAGATTTATCTGTCCTCATTTTCATTTTTTGACACAATTTAATGCAGAAAGAAGTTTTTTGGATGATTTCCACTGATATTTTTTTCTGCTTTTCTGTGTTGCGACTTATGACACTTTACAAGCCCGCTACAGTTACCTGTCAGCGATTTAATCCGAGTGAGTTTCTCTGGTTTTCTCTGTAGCCCCAAACGTGTGTCAAGAGTACTTACTACCTAGCTATTCACATGTCACAACCCTTTTTACTTTCTGCATATTTAAAACTTCATGTCTCATAAACTCTATTTATCGATCCTGCCTCAATTTGGGTTTGAAAAATTTAGAACACTTTTATAAAAGTTTATAGTATTACACTCAGTCCAACTTTCTTGTTTCTCTAATGTCACTTCTCATTGACAAGCCCGCTGATCGCTGTCAGCGATTTTAAACCTAAATGAGCGTCCCTTGCTTTTCAGTAGTGCCAACTAGGACCAAGAGTATGACTTAGCCACTTTATGCTTCACATTAGTTTGCACAATTCCTTTTTACAGGGCTGCAAATTCACACTACTCACATAAAGAACACGCAATAACAACCATGCTCGAACCGGCAAGCCCAGAACACTAGGAAGACACGCAACCCCTAAGCTAGGATGTCTGCAATCTAACACTAAATCCACTTTAGACAACTCTATTGGGACAATTTAAGCTATATATTTACAATTTCTAAAAAGCTGAAAATTCTCTGGTTCTCAAAACATTAGAATAAAAATAATTTAAATGAATTCCTTCATTAAATAAATCGAGCAGTTTCCAATTGCATCTTTCTGCATTCTATACATGCTGTGGAAATCTGTGAAATAGGATAAAGAAATTGATGTAAATCAGCTAATAGTTTTTCACATAATAGTTTATAATTTTCCAAAAAAAATGTGGATTTAATCACGATGTAACTTTTAAAATTTAAAAAAAATTGCGGACTGCTTAATGACGTTCCAAGAGTTGAAGTTCGGAGGATTCATAGAGCTGCCCCTGGAATAGCCGTGTTAAGTAACAACCTGTTAGTTTCGTATGGTGTTAGGCCACAGTGGTTTTGTGGTAAGATCTCGGCTTCGGAACTAGAGGATTGCTGGTTCGAGGCCCGATTCCATCGGAGAACCGTCGTGTATGGGGATCTGTTGCAAATCAAATCCGTCCGGGCCAAATGTCCTCACCCTGGTGTGGTGGGGAGGGTGCCAGCTCACTTGTCGTCCTCGTCATCTGACCATAGTTCAGAATGACGACGTCCGCCCCAAATAGCCCTAGTGTTGCTTCAAAATGGGACGTTAATATAACTAAACTAAACTTCTTGAGTGTTATTTTTCCGAATTGATGGAGAGCTTATTTCAGGAGCAAACCTTCAGCCTTTGACTATTAAGCAGATATCATCCACTTTCAAATGTGTAAATATCAAATATTTTACCTACATTATAACAAGTGGTTCTTATGTACATGTACGGCTGTAAATAAACGTATTGTCTGAAATTCAATTCCTTTATTTGATCGGTCAGGACCAAGACATTACACTGTACTGGTAGTTTATGTGTATACGTTTCAATAATTAAAAAAATAAAGGATATAAACTGATTGGATTTTAAGATCAATTCTGTAATGCGCAACTTCAATGCAGGAAATATAAACAAAACATTAACCACTTGACATACTTAACTTCCTAATTAAATGATAAACTTAATAACTACCCATTTGGAATATTTACTATTATTTCATTCCTTTAATAATACGTTTCAAGTGCTTTTTCCCCCCATTTAAATTATTTAATACTTTTCACTTAATTTCAGATTAAATAATTCGATGCGCGTCTCAGTCATTGTATGCGAAGTGGTTAACGTAAATCGTAAGGCCTCATTCTTTAGAAAATTCGTTCAAACTGATTTTATTTTTCACTGTGCATTGATAAACAGAATATGTAAAAATAACCCTGAGATAATAGTCAAAATTCAATGTTTTTAGGTTTTGAAAATGGCTCAATAGACCTCAAGGTCTTGCTCATTCAATTAAGAGAAAAGAAAACTAACCGGATAGTATGGAAACCGGAGACTATGAAGACTACTGTATTTTTTATCTTGCTACTAATAAAAGGCATTTGTTTTTCCTTCGGCATTAATGTATTAACGTTCATTAATGCGTTCATTTTGATATTAACATTCTAAATTCCAAATTCTTTTGTCTATCGTACTTTATTCTGAAATGATGCAAAACATTTTGAGCCTGCTATTTTGCGTTTTCATTTAAAGTAAATCACTGCACTTAACATTAAGCATATATTTATTTATCGGTATCGTATTTACCGTTTATTATATCCGATATGCAAATATAAGACAGGATATCAATGCTTATCATTATGTTTGTAATATCAGTGATGATCCCAGGTTCTGTAATGACCGTCTAGGTTTTCATCACTGTAATAATTTTTATTTTTCCTTAAGGTATCCGTTCGAAGGAAAAAATTTGAAAAATTGGATTTTTTAAAAGTTTTTTTTGGTTTTTAGACGTATTTTCAATAATAAACACTATAATTACAAAAATAATTCTTTGAAAATATAATATATTTTGAGAAATAGGGAAAATGGGTAGTAAATTTTAATGAAATGTAACCAAACTGGTTTACACACTACACAACATTGTAATGCGACAATCTTATTTTTCTTTGTGCACAAGTTAGAGAATATAATGATGAATGAAATGAGCCAAAATCTAAGAAACATTTTGAGATGCAAAGAGTTAATGGGTCAAAATTTGTGCACTATGAATTTTTACCATAAATTAACTACTTATTTTTTTCTAAATACACCTATAGATGAAAAAGTATTTCACTAACAATGAAACTTTTGGTTCCTTCCATTGCCCATATCATTTAAAACACACGCTGATAGTATTTTGTATATTCCTCTATTCTCCTATATCCAGATATCACGTTAACGGAGGAGAATTTTCATGAAAATGAAAGTTTCGTGAAAATGGAAGCAAATGACATGTTTTAGTTGAAAAATATGTGGCCCTGGATGATAGGTCAGGCCTTCCTTTTCCTAGAAAAGATAAACTGTTTTGGAAAGAGGTAAGTCTGAACTAAAAGAAATATTAATATTATTGAAAATTCGCGAATGGGGAAGATAAGTTTTTTTAACGTAAGCGGATACCTTAATAAAACATGTTTAATCGAAACTTTTCCTTTTATTGGCCCCAATTTTTGGAGTTTTTTATTTTTTATTAATTCCACCCTTTACTCTTGTTTCAAACTGCTAAATCATTAGCTATTATATATCTGTTTAGCATTTCGTACAAGGTGTTATCCATACATTTTGTGGACCTGTTTCCTTTCCTTTCATTTTTTTACTATCTTGATTTTAGATCCTAAATTTATTTGTTGATTTCATGTGAGATAAAGATGTTTACTCTCCACACCTTAAACCCGTTCCCATCTTTGAAATGCTGAAACTATAGGGGGAGTTTTATTTCAAACTGGAATTTCTGAATAAAATGATAAAGTAACTCGATAGCAGTATTGAATTCAGATTATTGATTAAAGTATCCGAACACGTTCGGAGTAATTTTTGATATAAACATACTTTAACCCTATTTCTGAATTTAAGACTATTCAAAATTAGTAATGGGATATTAATATTTGAAATACACTTTAAAACGTTTTGGAAATTTGCATTTAATAGCATAAATTTAAACAAATTCTTATAAAACTTCAAATTGGCTACACCAAAAACTATAATTCTCATCTTAACAAAACTTATACCAAAATAAACAATATAGTTTTCTTTAGGGAATGAATGTCAATCGTATGGTTCTAATTATAAATAAAAAAATTTATAACCAGTCAAAGATTTATCATGAAATGTTTAGTAAAATTATGACATTGTTATTCAAACAATAGGCTGCAAATTAAAAATTAATAAGTTGATCTAATTTTTTTAAAATTCATTCCCTAGAAAATTTATAAAGACAAAGTCCATCAAATTTCATTGTAATATAATAATTTTATTTTGAGTGATTTGATTTGAAGTGAGCAACAAATGAGTAGAAATCAGTTTTGAGAAAAAGGCATTTAAAGTATTCAATAACTTGTTTTAAATCATTATAATGCACTATGAGTATACAAACTTAAAATTCAGCATATTTATAACTTCTTCCTCATCTTTTAATAATTTTTCTTTTTTAATCATTTAACTTTTTTTCTGGCAATTTTTGTGCTTGGAAGTGAATGCTGCTTACATTCCTTTTTTCTCTCTCT
>JAPMOQ010023138.1:653729-664461 GCA_026543055.1 Argiope trifasciata
TATAATTTTATTTTTTAAATTTAATTATATTTTAAAACTTTCCAAGGTTGGTCTCCACAAAACTTTCTCTCATAATCTGTCTTAAAGTTGTTGCCTCTGAGAATGACTTGCACGACATTTACGTATTATAGCTACAAAATAATAATCTTTAACTTGGATTAAGCATTCTTACAGAATATATTGTCTCCTCGACGAATTATTTGGAGATGAATGCTTGGTAAATAGATACGATTTAAACGCAATTGCTTTTTTAATTTTTTTAAAATTGTAACATCCCTAGAACCATTCCTTAATTGTAAACATTAAGCTGGCTGAGTTTCATCGCAATCGGATGAACGGTTTAGGAAGACATAAAAGACATACAGACAAACATTCATATATATATATACATATATATATATATGTGTGTGTGTGTGTGTGTGTGTGTGTGTGTGTGTGTGTAAAGTAAACAACCATAAAAGCATTAAATAATTAAAACCCATTTCCAGAGTCATTAGAAATTAAACCAAAACTAATGGTGGTATCGAAATTAAAATTTAATTCTGAATTTGACAACAAAAAGTTCACAATAATGAAATCTAAATGAAATAAAACCTATTTATGAAACAAATCTAAATTAATATAATTAAGTAAATGAAGCTAAAAATTATTTCGGATTCGAACCAGTTTAAAATTTAAAAATTAAAAACCTATCATTGTATTTAGTAAGCGTAAATGCAAGCTGCTATTAAAATACAAAAGAATCTAAACAAATCAACAAAGGGTATTTTGGATTGCTGAGAAAATGAAGGGAGAAATATTAAAATAGGTAGTCTTTCTTTAGGAATCTACCTAAAATGGCCACTATACAGAACGGGATCCCACAACTCTTTTAAACAGTGTTACTTTTGCAAGTCTCAAAACAATATTTCTTACAAAAGCATTTATGAAATATTTTTAATACTTCCGTCTTGTATAATAAATCCCCACGCGATTTAATTATCAAGGCTTTGAGGATTTTCATTAAAATATTACCAAATTTATGTTACGCTGTAATATGAATTCAATAAGCCGTGATTATCAAAATGAAATTAAAGTCCCAAAGAGATTAGAGAAAGAGTTCCTAAATACGTCGCCCTAATTAGCTCAACTGATCTGACACTGTGTTTGCCCAACGGAGAATTCTAATTACTGCAGTCAATTTCTTTGTCAAAGGATTAAGGCGAGAGTCGGGACTTAAAAATGCGACGTGTTTTCATTAGTCTATAAATAGGATTTGGTGATGACCGAATTTTTGACACTAATTATCTCATTATCTCTATCGTATGTTGCCGCTTTTACATTAGATACAGAACGGCAACATTTAAAAATCTATGTTTCAGATCTCTTCGATCATTTTGGGCATTATTATCTCTATCTGCATGTGATAAAGAGAGCACAAAAGCACTTTGAGTAAAACGGATGACATTTGGTATTCTTACTTTACTCCAGATTTGTGGATTTCTGTCAAATGTTTAGCAAAATATGTTCATAGTACGTCTTTTTATCCAGCTATTTGAATATAACACGATAGCTATAAAATAAAGACATTTAAATGGATAAAATTTGATACACAAATTTAACATCAATAACGTAGACACTAATAGAATTTCAGCAAAGACCAAGGAAAGGGCTGACCGTCTGTCCATCTGTACTTGTTGTTGATATTTATGGCTTTTTCAAGCCTGTGACAAGTTATCTGTCAGTGATTTAAGCCGAAGTTAGAGACTTTTATTCTTTCAGAAGAGCTAACTAGGGTCAAGAGCACAACATAGGTACTTTATGCTTCACATTCGCTTTCACAAAACCTTTTTACAGAGGGGCACATTCATACCTCTCACAGATAGTACACAGAAGAAGGACAATAATACCCGAACCGGGCACAACCCTTTTTTACTTTAGGGCCCATCAACACATATCACAGATAGAACAGAGGGAAAAAACATGCCCGAACCGGGACTCGAACCCAAGAAGCCCATATCATGGGGCAGACATATAGAGAACATTAATGTTAGAAAACATTTAATTCGCCAGACAAATTCGAAAATATTTTAAAATGAGGAAATAAAATTCTTTCCATGCTTAGTTCTGGAGCAATTCTTTTTTTTTCAGGCAATCGACTTCGTTCGGAGGAAAATTGGATTTTTTTAAACACTATTTAAAATTATGCTTTTTAGATGCATTGTCAATTATAATACAAAAAATTATAAATGCAAAAACAATTATTTGAGAATGTAATATATTTTGAGAAATAGGAAAATGTGTATTAAATTTCAAAGAAATGGAACCAAAACGGTTCGCACTCTACACAAAATGATAACGCAGCAAATATATTTTTCTTTGTACACAAGTTGCGGAATATAATGATGAATGAAATGAGCCAACATCTAAGAAGCATTTTGAGATGAAAGAAGTTGTGGATAAATAATATACGTATATACACATTTTTTTCCATAAATCGACAGCTTAATTTTTCTAAAAACACCAATAAATAAAAAAATATTTCACCAACAATGAATTTTTGGTTCACTTCATTGCCCATATTATTTAAAACACACGTTGAAATTTTTAAGTAAATACCATCATTAGTTTTTGAGATATCATATTAAAGGTGGAAAATTTTTATGAAAATTAAAATTTTGAGAAAATTGAAGTGAAATGCAAATTTTAGCTGAAAAATATATTTTGCTTAAAGTTCTCCTGGATGATAGGTTAGACCATCCTTTTCCTAGAAAATATAAACTATTTCGGAAATAATATAAAGTCTGAACTATAAGAAATAACGATTTTAAAAAGTCACCAATGTGGTCGATAACCAGTGTTTTTAAAGTAGTCGGATGCTTTAAAATTCTGAATATATATATATATATATATATATCCTCTCAGATCAAAAGCCAGTGACATCCACATTAGGTAAGTTCCAACATTAATCCCTGTGGGGAATAAATCCCTCGAAGTAGGGAAAACTGTCAAACGAAGCAAAGCTGAGTATCAGAAACAAATATTGTTAGAAACAAGGTTAGATCAAGTAGATTCTCCTTGTCCATTTTTTATATTACATTTGTGAAATAAACCTGCATTTCTATATCAATACTAATATATAAATGTGAAAGTTTGGATGTTTGGAAGGATGGACGGATGTTCCTCCATCACGCCAGAAGAGCTGAACGGAATTGGGTGAAATTTAGCTCAGAAATAGATTAGAGTCAGGAGTAGAACGCATGCTACTTTTTATTCCGGTAAATTTAGGAGTAAATTTTTTATTAGTTAAAAACTAAATTTCGCTCCAAAAAGCTGAGGCCGAATCCCACCAAATATGAGTAAGGCTTCAGAATTTTTTCAGAACAGAGTTGAGGTTAGGCTGAGAAGAAATTCGGCCGAATCTATTAATTCTCTTTGTATTTTATGGATTTAAAATCAACTGTTGTTAATAAATCGATTTTTTGGATTCCTTCTGAAGTACTTTTAAAGTAAAAGAAAACAGATCAAACTAATACGCATTGCAATACTGCAACAGGCGTAGGAAAGTCAGACATCTGCGTTACGCCAATTGGCGTGGAAAATTCGCTCTTGATGGTCGTGACATCAACTGCGTTTGTGCCTGTTGACAGTTGTGTTTTCATTTAAATTAAAAATTTAAAAATTACTATTGTAGGTACCTATCTCGATCAATTAATAAAATGGTTTTGCCATGATTTTAAAGAAACACGGACATAATTTGCTGTTTTGTTTTATTTCGGGTATACACTGTAAATAAATTGTTTTTACGTTTGTTGTGTGTTTTTGTTATTAAGTTGTATTTATGTCAGTTACATATTTTTCGTATATGCTTATACTTCTAAATGTATCGTTTTTAGGTTAGGTTTACTTCTTTTAATTTGTCATTATCTGATAGTTTTTCGTTCATATACATCAAAATTCCCACACGAATAGCGTCGCGGGTAACAGCTTGTATAAATATAAGTTGTTGTTTTTTTTTTTTACTTTATGATTTACACAATCCTTTTCTCTACGTTATCTGGTTTTTGTCAGTATCTGAGTCTAATGCTCTTGTTGTAGGTAATTAAGGAGAATGGAGGTATATATAATCAGCTGGTTGATTAGTGTTACAAGGTGACTTTTTTTTGCTGTTTATTTGACACTATTCAAAGCCACCTGTAGCTCGATCTAACAATTAAAATAGCACTAAACGTGGCATAGATACTAATAATGACATGGAAAGTAGGATTTGTGAAGAAAAGATAGCTCTGCTCAAAGTAAAAAATTGTAAAAAAGATATTAAAAAAATTATAGGGAAATATATTAATCTATAACTGGGGAGATAAAATTTTAGGACTTAATTGGGAAGGTTTGATCTACGAGACCATATATCATTTACACACAAATTAAATTTCTTAATGAATTTATTAATATGAAAAAAGAGGCAATATCTTTCGAAGATATTTTCTTGATATATATATCAAATTTCTAAAATACACACACATATATGTGCGTGCGTGTGTGTGTGTGTGTGTTTTAGAGATTTGCTCCAGAAAGAGCAAATTTTTTTCATTACGGATTTTTTTTCTCGCTCGGTTGATAATTTTTTTTCTTTTTCATTACATAACATGTAATAAAAGTACTATTATAATTTCAAAGACATCATTCATAATTTTTAAATTACATTTTTCCTCAGAGCTAAAAATAATTAATTCAAAGGTGAAACAATAAAAGGATTTATACAGCCTTTTGTTTTGAAATTTTTATGACATAATCACTGTGCCAGATCTCTCTATCATCTCTAAACCAGGAAAAATAACGCATATTAAGGTGTACGTACACTCTCGAATCTTTGAAAATCTTTCAAAATATCGAATATTTTTGTCAAAATGTTTTCTGGTCCTTTGGCTTTCAAACGATTCCAATCTGTTGTCAATATTCGGAATATTTCTCGAGTTCTAAGGATTTTTCTAGAGGTACTTTCCCTAAAAATTCTAGTTTCGGTTTTCTTTTTAAACCTATTTCATGAAGAATGCTATTTTTACACTATGTTGCTTCATTCAAACAATCGTAACTTTACTAATAATTAACCAAATACAATTACTTATAAATCGAAGTAATCTGTGTAAAACAGTGGATGTTTTGCACCTTAATCAAAGTTATATTTGAAAACAAAAATTTTAATAGCTATTTAAAAGTTAAATTTACAGAAAAATATCGCTTTTTCTATTCATCGTTGGTGAAAAAATTGTGAAAAAAAAACTATATTTTTATAACTTGACTCATTCAGACAACAAGCCTAATCTTATGCTTCATTTCCAACAAGAATTGTGTGTCTGTACAAATTACAATTTAAGATATGGTGTTTCAAAAAACATACTGAAACATACTTCTCCTTGAAATAAGTTTAAACATATATTTATGACTTACTGTGAAAAAAAATTGGATTTTTAAATTTCAATTAAAAAAAAATCTTCTAGTGTGTGTATACACCTTAAATAAATCCTTCTTTAAAAATCCCTAATTTTTAATCAGTTTTCTTTTGTTAAAAGGGGAAAAATTCACTTTATTTAAGACTGAAATTTTTACAATTTTTTTGTTGAGAATGTTTTAGTCCTCTTAAAAGAGCAAACACTTTAAAATAAACTAATACTTTTAGAAAAAAAATTTTGTCTCTTGTTTTATAATTGAAATAAATCAATCGTTCGAAGCATCTCAAGTTTTTATCAGTTTTTCTTTTGTTAAACAAGCAAAAAAAAATTATTTAGAAATAACGTCTAGACATTTTACTTTGTAGAGAAGGTCTTAATTCTCTTAAGGAAAATACGCTTTTTATTTCTATTTATATTAGTCAATAGTTTTGGTTTCTGATGACTACTCATCGTGACTAAAAAGCTTAAAATGCTTAAAAATTTTTTTTTAAATTCTTCTAGTGTGTACGTACACCTTAAACAAATGACTTTAAAATTCTCTAACTTTTTTATCAGTTTTATTTTATTAACAGGGAAAAAATCCACTTTACTTAGGACTGAAGTTTTTACAATTTTTTTGGTGTCGAAAATGTCTTAGTTCTCTTGAAAGAACAGACACTTTTTAGAAAACAAATGCTATAAGAAAAAAATATATTCCTCGTGTTTTTCGTGTAAAAATTTCTGTCTCGTGTTTTTAATTATTTGTTTTTAATAAATCATTTCTTCGAAATGTCTTAATTTTTTAATGAGTTTTTCTTTTGTTAAACAGACAAAAAAATCTACTTTATTTAGATATTAAATCTAATGTGAAGAAATGAAATCTAATCTAATCTTTAGAAATGAAATCTAACGGAAAATACGGTTTTTATTTCTATTTATTTTAGTCAATAGTCAATTGTTTCTGATGACTACTCACCGTGATTAAAAAGAAAAAACGCTAGAAATGCTTACAATTTAAAAAAAAAAATTCTTCTAGTGTGTACGTACACCTTAAATAAATTACCTTAAAATTCCCTAATTTTTTTATCAGTTTTCTTTTGTTAACAGAGAAAAAACCCACTTTATTTAGAACTGAAATTTTTACAATTTTTTTGTAGTTGAGAATTTCAGTTCTCTTAAAAGAACAAACACTTTAAGAAAAAATATATGTGTCATCTTTTATAATTTAAATAAATTATTTGTTCGAAATGTCTATTATTAATTATTTTAATCAGCTTTAATTTGGTGAAACAGGCTGAAAAAACCCACTTTATTTAGAAATGAAATCTAGACATTTTACTTTGTATAGAACGCCTTAATAAAATAAGCTAAATAATGAATAAATATTAATAAAATGAAGTATCTTAAGGAAAATAAGGTTTTTATTTCTATTATACGGTTTTCATTTCTTTGTTTCTGATGACTGCTCATCGTGATTAAAAAGAAAAAAAAAACTTGAAACGTGATGGACAGGATGCAGCCTACTTAACTGACGAAATACAAAGTAAATGTCTCGACTCATTTCTAAAAAAGGGGAAGTAGCTGGTGCAATTCTCAGTGTACGGGTAAACTGCTGTCAGGAAATAAAAGTTGACATCTCGGATATCATGCAGAACACCTGATGAATTCTATTCAGATATTACAATGCATTATCTTCTACAAATAAGAGAAATCGAATGATTTTAGAGCTCGCATATTTGTCTGAGCTTTCAGAATAAGAGTGTTGTAACTAGCTTTTCAAGAGTGTAATTCATGCACAGCACATAGCGAATTACTTTACTTATTATAAACTGGTTTTCAAGAGTTTAATTCATGCACAGCACATAGCGAATTACTGTACTCATTATAAACTGGTTTTCAAGAGTTTAATTCATGCACAAAAACCTAATGAATATCTTTACTCATTACATGAATTAAAACAGAATTTTGCAGAAAATAAACAAACGAAAATACTATTTATATTAAAATTTGCCATCCAAAGCATTCTTTTTTAACACACTTTTTATTGGTGAGTATGAGAAAAAGTTTTGGGGAGACCACAATTGCTGGTTCAATTTGAAATGAATGCTGACTTTTTACTCATATTTTCTTTCGTAATTTATTTCTAACATTTATATCAGGCCTTAAATAAAATTTCGTTCGAATTTTTTACTAAGACTTAAATTTTCTCATATTTGTTTAATGAGTTTTTCTACTTGTATTCGCATCATTCATGATCATAGAAGTACGAAATTCAACAGTTAATTTTATTAGTCTTTTTTAATGTATAATAAATTTAGGAAATATATAATTTATTATTACTCTTTTTTATATTTAGTTAATATTTAGTGTAACGTGTGAAGATTTTTTTAATGTATGATCAAATGTATTCTGAATACAAAATATGTAATTTAGCGTCCCATACCGTTAAACTGATTGAAAATAAAGTGCAATTTTTAGAGAATTATTATAACAATGTTTCGAATTAATTACCTTTTGCAGCTTTATATTATGTTAGTTTATGATTCTAAAAAATATACAGCTTTATGATATTTTTTTGAAAAAAAATGTTCCATCCAATATTTAAATAATTATATTTTGTTGAATAAATCGCAAATATTTTCACAATCAAGCTTAAAATTATTTTTAAATTTGAACTGCAGTTTTTTATACCTGAGAATCTTTGTACTGAAATCAACTGGCATGAAAGTGACAGAAAATTACATTTCTTTTTGTTGATGTTTTAATTTGTCAACCATTTGTAGCTTTATATTATATTAGTTTATGTTTTTGAAAAAAAATCAGCTTTATTATTTAAAAAAATGCTCTATTCTCTAACTAAGTAGTAATTATATTTTGTTGAGTTTATCATAAATATTTCCAATAAAATGATTAAAATTTCAAATTGTACTTTGATATTTTTTATACCTGAGGGTTTTTATACTGAAATCAAATCGTATAAAGCGACAGAAATTTTTTTTAAAAAAATTATTGCTTTCTTAATTGGATAACCTTTTGTAGTTTTACATTAGGTTAATTTATAATATTAAAAAAATGAATATTGCTTTATTATTTTTTAAATGTTCCATTCTACAATTAAATAGTACTTTTATTCTGTTTATTACATATATTTCCATTATTATGCTTAAAATTTCGCTTTAATTCCGATGTTGATTTTTTGTTATACCTAAGAGTATTTATATTGCAACCAATTTGAATGAATGGGATCGAAAATTACATTTTTTGATTTTTTGCTTCAATTTGTCATTTAAATTTATAATTGTCCTTAAACCTTCCTTTAATTATATAAATTAACTGTCATTTAATTTTTTCATTTGATAGGCACGTAGACTTGCCCTGTCTACTTGCTCTCACCCCTTTCCCCCCTTAAACTGAAAATAGAGCAATGCAGCCTGCTACATATTATACGTGCATAATTATCATTTTTATATAACATAAAAAGAATTAAATTTTATCAAATAATGCAGTATATTATATATACGTATAGCTTTATCGAATAACGCAGAGATTCTTTGAGTTCTTTTTGATCAGCAATTAAACTTTAAAAAAATTTCAGGGACCCTAATGATGAAAAATAATTTTTAAAAATGAACGTTAATTGAGAATTATTAAAATGATGTTTAGTAAAAGCTCATTTTTGTGAAATGTACTTATTTTTTAATTATGTTTTACTTATAAGCGCGAAAAATTAAGGAAGAAATCGGTTTTGTTAGTATGTTCTACAAACAAGCGTTTTATTTGTTCCGTCTTATTTACCGTTCAGATCCCCATTTTTGGAAATTTACTAATTCATTAACATACATGGAATGAATATTAAAGACTTTGTTGAGAGCAGAGCATCATTCTCAGTACTGTCCAAAATTTTAATCTATAAAATCTATTAAAATATGGCAGTTCAAACGTCTTTCCTCTGATACATTGTTGTATGATGTAAAAAGACATGATGTATAAGTACAGAGAGGACATCTTGGATAAATATCGCTCTGACCATCTGATTGCGATTTAAAGTATATGAATTATATAATGATTGCAGCTCACTAAGTTCATTTCGTTCATGAGAATATAAAAAATTTAACCAACATGTCTTCTTTTTCTCCGAAATTCAGATTAAGGATTTTATACACTATAGCAAAGAATATAAGTTCACTATTCGTTTAAATTAACAGAAGATAGGGGATAAAAACATTATTTTACTGTATAGGAGACCCCTTGGGGAGGCCACCTCGAAATGAGGATGTGATGTTTCCGGTATGGTGGTTGGATCTCGCCTACCCGGTGGGTACAATAATAGAGGGGGGCACTGACCCTCCCATCGATGACGGAACGTACTCCCTGCGGGGAAGGTTGTACCGTGGTCGGTGATGGTCCTTAGGACGTAACCACAGTTCCCGCCAGTGTTGCTGTAGCGGCGGTCCGGTCATTCAGTCTGGCGAGGTTAATCCGTGTGCCTTAGTGGCAGGTCGGAGTTCAGTGATATGACTATGACTTTCCTGTGTAAGACAAATCATTACTATGTGTATCCATAGAAGAACGTGAAATTTAAAAAAACAAAATGAATATAAAAAGCAAAATAAAAATTAAAGCAGAAAGTTGGACACTAGATAGCAATAAGAAAAAATAATGTTTCCATAAAAAAATGAATTCTCTTCCTTAAAAAAAGTGTGATGTTTCTAAAGATGTTTTGACTGAAACCTTTAAATTGAATTTAGTCTTTTGTCATTTTCATTATCCTTGTTGGATATTAAAATTGGATATCAGATAACAATATGGAAAAAATACTGTTTCTTTAAAAAAATAACAAGTAAGTTTTCTTCTTTAAATGAAAGTTTGTATGTTTTCAAAAAGAAGATGTTTGATTGAAATCGTTTAGATTGAATTTAGTCTCTTGTCGTTTTCGCTATCCT
Source organism: Argiope trifasciata (assembly GCA_026543055.1). Classification (NCBI taxonomy): domain Eukaryota; kingdom Metazoa; phylum Arthropoda; class Arachnida; order Araneae; family Araneidae; genus Argiope; species Argiope trifasciata. Next base: position 664,081 of record JAPMOQ010023138.1, read on the forward strand.
TGTTTCTGTCTGGCAACAGAATGAAAAGCGATATTTTGCCGAGTAAGCCATTACCTAAAAATGATTCAATTGAAAATTTATATTATCTGTAATTCCACTGAACCAACTGTTCCAAAATCTCTTTTCAAAATTCTTTTTGCAAAATGTCTAATATAATTTCAAACAATTCTCTTAAAATATCTTATATAATTTCAAATAATTCTCTTAAAATATCTTATATAATTTCAAATAATTCATTTTAAATATACCAGCGGGTGACCGAGCTCCGCTCGGAGAAAACAGGTATCGCAGCTAACTTGAAGATTTAAATTTTCAATTGTGATTTATCAAAACAATACATGCCATAAGAAAATTTGTGAAACCATTGGTGAAAAGATAACC